>JAZBGX010001513.1:0-11688 GCA_037414775.1 Zonitis immaculata
CACATAAAGTTATTTAATATAAAATTTCAACAAGACAAATTCTAAGTAGGTGTATATACTTAGTGTGTTTGAAAGACGAAGATAAATAGAGAGATAGAGAGTTATTTGAAAGGATTAAATTGGGATTTAGAGTTTAAACTTTAGTATTTGAATTTAAATGTAGTATGTATTGATTCACATCTCCTTTCAATTTCTAGTCTAATTCTCATATAATATTTGAATTATTTATAAATTTCACACGACGATTTTTCCAATATTATTAGAATTTCTATAAAAAGTGTAATTCATTTATTTGCCATCTAACAATATTGAAATAGAACGAGCAGCTTAATAAACAAAGGAACAAAAATACAACAATTATTTTTAATGAGCGTCAGATAAGGGCCGACTTAGGACTCACTGAATAAATATTTACATCCATTGACGGTTTGCTTGTTCTTTTACTTTCGTATTTACTGAATATCAAAACAACACGAAATAGATGATTTAATTTTGTCGATTGATTAACATTTACGAGGGCAAAAAGTAGCGCAGAGACGAAAAATTTAAACAGAGATGATCATCGTTGTAAAAGTATTTTGAGAGAGACGAGATGGAAACACCATTTTTTTAAAGGTGGTGAAGATGGATCAAGTGTATTGATTTTTTAGCTGACAACGTTGACAAATAAATGATATTATCATTACTTTTCGATTACGACTCGTATTTTATGGTTTTTATTCACCGCATACAATTTCTGTATAATTGGTTGGTTGATGAGTATTCGGAATTGATTTCAATCGCCTAATAAAATTGTTCTATTCCGGAACGATTCTATTTTCTGGTGATTCTTTCCACGCTTTTGTTTTATTATTTAGTCGTCTAATAATAAAAAGTTTCGTTCATATATTGGGTTCAACCAATATTTATTGAATTTTTTTTCTAAAAAAAATGGTGGATGCGCCGGGCAAGCTATAAATAATTAATTATAACAAAAATACTCTATTTGGAATATAAATTATTAGAACGACTTACATCTGCTTTGATTCCCTTAATTCTAATCTAAACAACGTTGTACCTCTTAGATCTTAACAACTCATTATCGGATCTGCCAACATTAATAGGTCGCTCTCCAAATTGTCTTTGATCGTTCAAGTGTATATTTCAAATTGATATAACGATGGTACTATAGTTGCTAATTAATATTGATAATTATACAGTCTGTTCCAGATTAATCGACAATAAAAACAATAATAAATTGTTCTCAGATTGTGTCTAAATTAAAGCGCACCCTATATATATATATCTGATATCAAGATAGTGCTTAATGTTGGTATAGTGTTAATCAAATCGATACAATTTATTAGATGTCGGTTGACAATCTAGATTATTATCAACTTCAATATGTTGTTCGATTGCATCGAATAGTCCCAACAGAATTTATTAGAATAGGAAATTTATTGATGTAAAGTTACGAGAAGGCTTTTCTTTTTGCTTTGCTTTATATGTGGAAAGTTTAGTCTTTGATTACATTTTCAATTGGTATGAATAATTGAAATGTGTTTGAATTTTTTTAACTATTCAATTGGTTAACTTTATAGTTTATTTATTTCAATGAGAAACGGTTGTTGGAATTCGAGTTATTGGCATTTATAATAAAATCGTTCTTGTTGTTTTGATTTAAAGTAAACAATTTCACAAAGTACAAAGTTGAAGTAAATATACGGAGTAAGTAAATAATAATTTATATTTTAGTAAGATTTGGATGCTCTCCAAATATAATGAAAACAATATCGATTTAAATGAAAGGATTTTGAAACAAAAACAACAAACTGGAAAGCTTCGAGCTTTGTATTTTTTTTTCTGAATTCTATTGTTTATTGAAATCGGAATTGGGAAAATATTTATCTCGTTTCAATGATGGAAAAAAAATTTGGTTAGAGTATTTTGCGAAAAGCTATGGAAAATATTTATCTCGGAAAATACGACATATTGCCCGTGTAAATTACAAATTTACTAGAAAAAACAGGGGATGTTTTCTTGGAGAAATGCGAATTCGATGGGAAAACCTCTCTCGAATTTTCGAAGAAAAACAAAACATTAATCATGAAATAAGCTGGGAAATTTATTTTAGAAAAGGTGAAAATTGTAGCGAAATGCCTGAAAAAATTCTAGAAAAGGAAATTTTGTGAAATTTTCAATAATTCGATAAGAAATTTCAATGAAACCTGAACAAGTTGAAAATTTGCTGAAATGTCAGTTGCTCCAGGAATCATTTGGAAAGGCAACATTTATCGAAAATTATACGAGCAAAAAATTTCGATGAAAAAGTGGAAAACTCAAAAAAAAATTTTTTTTTAAATTCCCCGGATCTTGAGTTTATTCAAGTTTTAAAAAAAGTCCCCACAATTTGCCTAATTTCTTCAATAATTCAAATTATATTTTAGTCGTAGTATAAATTTCAATCGTAAAATTGGTGGATGCGCCGGGCGAGTTATAATTATATCACCTTTACTTATTTAGAACGGAAATTCTGTAATTTCCACAAGAAAATCGAAAATATCAAAATTATATAAATAGCCTAAATAAAAATTTTCAAATAAATGGGAAAACTGTTTTCAAATTTGCACGGGCAATATTGGAAAATTTGGTCGAATATTTCAACACAGTTGCATAAAGTTTGTGGAAACTATTTTTTTTTTTACTGAATTTGACAAAATGGAAAGTTTTTTCTTTGGAAAACGTGCAATTGTCAGATAAACAAAGAAAATTAATTGGAAAATACGAAGAATTTGTAATTCTACCGAAAGTTTATTTAATTAAAACAAGAATTCGAATAAAAATTCCAACTTGAAAAGAAAAATATGAATTTTCCTGAAATATCCAAAATGGTAAAATTTTCCAAACAAAAAAAAAAAAAATTCACTGCTAATTCTCCTTTAAAATTATACAATTTCCATGGAAATAAGCCTAAATAATAATTTACAAATACATAGGAAACCCTGTGGGAAATTTCACAGATAGAAAACTTTAAATCTTTGATAATTATGAATTTTATTTCGGAAAATCTGATGGAAATATGTAGAACAAAAATAATATTTCTTAGCAAGAAGAAAATTTTGTCAAGTTTTGCTTCGCAATTTTTTAGTGGAAATATTGGGAAATTTGGTTGTAGATTCCAATGAAATCTAGAACAGTTGCATAGATTATGGGGGAAACTCAATTTTATTTTTTTTCACTGTAATCATCTGGAAATTTTCAATTATTTCTCCACTCGAAATTATTTGAAAGAAAAATTTATAATTGCAAAGTTTCAAAATAAACAGAGACATGAATTTTCCTAAAATATTTGCTATATTAGCGAATAGTAAAATTTTCCAACCGACAAAAGAAAATATTGATCACCAAAAAGAACGTTCCCAATTCAATTTATAGTTATAATAGTTGTACAGCCTTCCTTGGGGAAAAGATGGTAATTTTCTTGTAGAGATCGTAATCAAATTTTAATAATAAATTTCCAACAAAAGTTGCGTTAAAAATTTGAGGGAAACTATAAAAATTTTCAGTGAAGTATAAAACATTTTATATACGAACAACTTAGTCAATTTAAAGGATTTCCTGAAACATTTCAAATTGACGATGGACGATTAACTTTTAGGATGTTCGTGTGATCTTTGTAACAGAAAAATTAAGAATTCATGCGGAACAACGACGCGGCGCATCCGCCAATTTCGACCAAATAAAAAGTCTACCCTCAAAATTATTCGTCAAAATTTAAAAATTATGCTCAATTCAAAACAAAAAATATAATTTTGCACTGATTGAAAAAAAAAAACAAAAACAAAAACTTACTGGATTTTGTTTTTCGTTTTTCTCAATAATTCTTTTGTCGCAACAAAAATCTATTTCAACTTTGGTGGAAAACTTTGGAATAGGATAACGATAATGTTGTCGGGATGCTGGATGATAGCAGACTGGTAAAAGTGAGCCAAGCTACCGGGATTTTGCGTGGTTGCACTTTATTATTATTATTCTTCTATTTCTATTCTTTTCCTTTTATTGTTGTTCTTATTGCTTTGAAATAGTAGAAGAAAATCTACTTAATTTTCTTTCATAAAATTCTATAAATTTTCTTTAATGTCATCAGGTGATTTTACTTTACAGTTTTCCCCTGTAATAGAAGAGTAAAATCCTATAGTTGCTTTTTATCTATTTACATACATACATCAATCAATCCGAATATTAGCCATCTAGTGCAGTTCTAGTTAACTAAAATCAATATTAGATTCTAATTTTTACAAATATGGCAATGAAATTACGACTCACCTTGATAAACGACAATAAACGTTCTTATCTAGAAGGAACGTTGATTCTTATCATCTTATTTTGGACGCAGAAAATACACCAATTCATTTGATTTATATCAATTTCTATCGTATGAATCAACTGGCCATCTATCGGTAAATAATATTATTTCAATTATTAATGATAAAAGTGGCAACGATGTTTTATGATATCAAAATTCAAAGTAGTAAGTAATTCTTCTCTCTCCACCAATTTTCCTCTCTTTCTTTCTATATCACTCTCTTCTAAAAAATCATTTTTTCTCTCTTGCTCCCCCTTCATATCTGTACATGTTTACCTCCCTCATTCTTTCTCGATCCCTCTCTCACTCTTCTTACAATGTTTCTCATTCTTTTTACCCTATTTCCATTTTGTTCGTTTCTCCCTTCATCTCCGACTTGTCTCATCAAACTTCCCCTCTCTCATGCTGATTAACCCATTCTCCCATTCCATCTCTTTCTCCCATCTCTCTCTCTACTTTCGTCTTTTTCTCCTCTCTCTCTCTATTTTTTTTTTAAAATTAATAATCCAACTAGTTTATTACAATCAAATACTGTCGTACACTCGATTTTCCGATTATCAAAGAAAATCATGTTTCTATTAACTGGAAATTTTCGTCTGCAATAATTTCTGGAATTTTCCAATTAGTCGCTATTTTTGTTGATGATTTTTCAATAAGAAAGTAATTATTAATTAAATTGACTTTTGTATTTACAGAACTCTCTATAGAGAGCTTCAACAAGATTAGTTTTTGCAATTTTCGTAAAAGATAATTTTTTCTTCGACCAAACAACAACTCATCGTTACTAAAAAAATTGAAAATAACCAAAAATGAACGCTACATCATTAATTATCATTATAAGTATTTCTATTTGTGTATTCAGCTTAAGTAAGACTTATCATTCGTTTCTATATTTAATTAATAACATTAATTTCTGTTTTTCTTTGTACAATCATAATTATTTAGATGAAATTTGTGAAAATGATTCGCCAATTATACAAGACTGCAATTTATGTAAATGCCATAAACGTTTCCTAATCAATTGTACGAAATTCCATTGTAATAATGAATCTGGCAATATTACACGTAATTATCTAGAAAATACAAAAAAAAACAATTAATATTTCGATTTTTTTTTGTAGTAATAAATTGTGTTGAAAATGAAATTAAAATCGATAGTTGTCAATTGTGTTTCTGCCGTCAGACAATATGGTATTGTAATAAAATGAAAATTTGCCAAACAATAGACGAATTCATCAAGATAACAGCTAATCCAGGTATTAGAAAAAAAATTGATTTCTCATTAAACAAATTATTACATTAGAATTTTCTAGATAACGAAAATAGAGCACCTTGTTCTCGCATCGACCAATCCACAATCCATTGTAACAGTTCCAGTAAGTCAAACTTAACAAAGTCAATAAAACTATAGTTAAAAAATTAATTAATAATTCCAGAAGTAGCACCACAAGGAAGTGTACAGGATTATTTCAAGGATTCTTAAAGGAAATTCTTCCACTTTACATCGTGACGATTAGAATTTTATCAAATTTATTTCGATTTTTATCTGAAAAATTAACAAAACATCTGGATTATATTAATAAATTACCAAAATTTCTTGTATTTATTATTATTTTTTTTCTAAAAGTTAATTCAATTATACACCAAATTTCCAAATTAAATATTAATAACTCTCGATAATTTCTGGACACGTGTCAATAATAAATCGCCTTGTTTTACAACCGAATTGAATTGTGCATTTTTCAAATCTGGCCGATTTGTCTCAACAATACCACCGACACGATCGATTTTACAATGTAGACGTCCTGTTGCTATAAATGTTGATAATTCCCTTGGTAAAAAAAAACAAATATAATTACAAAAAAAACAAACAATTGAAATATAGTAAACTTACTCATCGATAAATTCAATTGTAACACCGAAAGCTTCGGCCATATATTGTAAAGTCAATGAACGATACGATTCCAATAATTGTGTATAAGCCAAAATTTTCATTTCACGTATATAATAACGATAATGCGGATTTAGGAAATAATCTTTACGTAATATCGTTTCAACTTCAGCTAAATTATTGAAAAATTCCGAATATTGACAATTATACAACGAAAATAAATAGTCTTTTATAAATGGTTCTGAATGTAGAACTTCCAAAATTTCAGAACCTTTAACAACTTTATCTCTCAATTGATTTCTAGGTAAACTTATAATTGATGTATAAACTGTATAACGTACAAATGCTTTATAATCCATTAATTCGTATGATGTAAATGTACTGACAGTGTCTAGAAATAGATTTGCGGCTGTTTTAAAATCACGTACAGACATACAGTAAGCACCTTGGTAGACTTTCAAACGATTCCGACGATCCCAATCGCCACCTTCTTCAATCAAACTAAAAAAAAAGAATAATACAATAAATTGATAATAAAATATTGATGTAGTTACGTTTTAGCTTTATCGATATTTCTAGTAATCAAATCATGGTCCATAAAAAATAATCCAATACGTATTAAATGGAATATAATATCGAGCCGATGTCCTAGCGATACAGTTTTATCGTAGGTTTGCCGGAAAGTTATTACAGCATTCTCTTTATCACCGATACGACTATAATATTCGGCTTTCTTCAAATAAGCTTCACGTACTTCCATTTCGCCTAAATTCTTTTCGGCATCCTCAATTGCAGCATCCAATTTTTTTATTTGTTCCGCATTTTTTGTTTGTAATAATTTCAAGAAATTCTCATCTTTCTTCCAACCGCTATCTTGACATATCAGTTCATACCATGGGGCCATATCTTTAAGTGAATTCAATTAATTAGAATTTCAAGGAAATATAGTACAATATTGAGGTTATGTTACCGTCTTTTTTGATGGCTTCGGTAATTTTTGCATGTACATTTCTATCATTACGAAATTCCGGTAATGTTAATAGAAATTTATAATTGGCCAATTCTAGATCGGGATTTTTCTCCAAACCTTGATCTTCTAAATTTTCAATAGGCATTTTCTTTGGATCGGAAAAACTACCAAAACAAATTTTCACACACAACAATGATAAATGAAAATTTCGCCAGTAATGACAACAGGGAATTTCACACTACCAACCCATATAAACAACATTACTAAATTTAACCAAACATTCATCAAATTCCACAATTTAAAAACAACAATTATAGTTAATTTAGAAATTTCATCAACTTGAGAATATTTTTCAGCATATTTTCCAATAAATTTGATAGATAGACTAGAAATTTATTGGATATTTAGGGTTTTTAGTGATTAATATTTAAGTTGGCGTCGTCTTGTTGTCGCGCAATTTCCAGCGGGACATTTGAGATCAAACAACAAAATGGTGGTATTTATTGATTATTTATTTAAATACAATATAATTTGGTACAAATATCGTTGCTGTTTATTTAATTAATGTTATTACAACAATTAAAAATCGACTACTTAGGATTATTTTTATACATCTATATTTGTTCCCTCTATAATACAGATTTAATTAACAAAAAATAACATTAATTAAAATCTAATGAAAATTTAAGGGAATTTCCCAAACATTTTCCACAATTCATTTAGGTACAATTGAGCAATTATTCTTAAGCGAAATTATCACTATAAGAAAATTATATACAATAGAAACAGATAGTTTTCTTTTTCCAGTAATTTCTCCACTAATAAGCATCAATGCTAAGTAATTAGGCCGTTTTAGCTACTTTTTTTAAATCATTATTATTATTATTATTATTATGAATGTTTAGATTATAATCAATTTATTATCAGTCTTTATTATTAATTATAGGGTGTTTTTTTTTTATTAAAATTTCATTTTTCTGGCACGTAATTTAATTTTCAAAATTTATATTTTAATTAATCGTAGTTTTTTAATTAATTTCGTTAATTAATCGATTAGGAATGAAGTTATAGGATTTATAAGAGGCACAGCACAGGAAAGGCAGGCTGATATGATAAGGTTCTAAATAGATTCTATATATTTATATATACAGGCTGAGTTGTAAGTCATTGATTTAGATTAAAGTACGGGTAGAGGATGGAATTCTGAGACGGAACGTCTTAAGACATTATTACATCAGTCCTACCGTAAATTAGTTATCAACTAAATAATGATGCCAATGAGAAAAGCGCAAAGGCGCAATAAGAACGCTTGATAGATTGTCCAGCCAATGAGAATGAGAAAGCGCATAGGTGGGACAATCTAGACAGCGGCAGATAAACACCAGCGGTACGAGTACGCCCCACTACCGTAGAACGGGGCAATCTACCAAACGTTCTTATTCCGCCTTTGCGCTTTTCTCATTGGCATTTTTATTTAGTTAATAACTAATCAACTGTAAGTCAGACGCTATATTGTCTTAGGACTTTTCGTCTCAGAATTTCATCCCCTAGCTACCCTTTAAATTGAGTCAATGGCTTACAGCGCACTCTATATCTAATAAATAGGACCGTATTTGTGGCTTTTATGTCAAATTGAGGATACTATATTATTACAGTTGTACGGTCCTGATTTTAAGTACTAATTAATTTTTTTTATATAATACATACATACATCTAAAAATTGTTTTTTAGGTGTCAGAAGCGACTCATTACAATAATTCTAATTAATTAATTTAATAATTAATTAAAACATTTAGAAAGTGAATTCTATTTATATTAATTGACACTTGCAGTTGTTTTGTTTGTTTGTTTGTTTTTTTTTTCGTTTGTTTTAATTACAATTTAAATTAGTTACAAAATTAATTAAAATTGTTCAGGGAAATTCTGAAGAATATAGCAAGATAAGTTCCACTTCAGCATCAATTTACCAAGAGAGACTTTTCCCACTTACCCGAGGGGCATCCGACCGCCTATAACTGACCCTGCTGTATTCTTTTTTTTTTCTTCGGTATTGTCAGATATGCCCTTATTTATAATTTGATAAAAATTGTTCCAAATCGTCCATTTTTTGTATTTTTGAAATTTGTACAAATCCATTTTGGCAATTGCAGTCTTTTTTTTTGGAAAAATGGTGGTGCAAAATTTCGAAAAACTAGAATTTTGGGAAGGCACCTGTCCCTTCTTTTTTTTTCAATTACTATATTTTTGAAAATATACAGGCTGTTACAGAAGTGTTTGTGAATTTCGTTCAATATCCAATTTTTTTTTTTAATCAAATCAACTGATAAATCGATGAATATCACAAATATTCTTCTGTTCATTTTCATCAATGATCAATTCATCGTCATTATCAGCATGGTCATTATTATCATCATCATCATCATCGTCATCGATTTGTATCCGACAAATATGTCCATTTTCAATTATCGCTGTATTATTATTATTATTATTATTATTATTATTATTAATAATATTATGTACAATACATTTATCATTGTTATCAATTATTTGATTCAAAATTGAAATAGTGACGTCATTATTGATGACGTCACAATTGGCGTGATGTCATAGATTCATTATTGAATCGGTTGTTGTATCGACTAATGGCCAATTGCTTTCCGGACTTGATTGTTGTTGTGATCGTGTTGCTGTTGATGTTGCTGATGATGTCGATGCTGATGTTGTTGATGATGCTGATGATATTGTAGATTTCGATGAATTCAATGATGATTGTGATGATGTTGTTGTTGTTATTATATTTACCACTGATATAGGTGTTTGTGGTCTTGATAATGATATTAATGGCGGTTTGGCTTGTGGTCAGGCGACAGTTACAACATGTCCTTCTGGATCCGGTGACCAACAATTGTCCGATAGCCAACAACCAATGACAACAGTAACAAGGCCGATTAGTAATGCTAGCATTATATAAACTTCGGCGTTGCCTATAACAAGCAAAATCAAACAAATAACAAGCTCTAATAAAGGGCCATTTAGTTTGAAATTCAAATTACACAATAGTTACATCCAACTCCAATAGTTTGCTCGAAATGAGCAATGAGATTATTTTAAATCCCGGCGCATCCACCAATTTTTATCGCTATCTCGAAATTATCGAATTTATTATAATAGGATTGGTGTAATTATTTTTTTATTATGCAACCGCACAACCAATCGGAGATGTTGACTTGATACATAACCTCACAATTTTCGGATTTCCAATTGATACTAAAAGAAAATTGTAGATTTTCCTAGAGAAATCCAGTTGACTGGCAAATACTTGAGAAACGGTTATAATTGAGCTTGTTTATATTAAATTTTCTCTACAAATTGAGTCCGGGTGGATGGCTTTCTTTGATTAAATTAAAACTGATAATAATTGGATGACGCTCATAGAACAGACGATAATGGGATATGCTTGGATTCAACAGAATGTGCTGAAAGACATCGAGATATTAAATAGTTGAATAGAATTTTCGCCTATTGTTTGTCATAATAAAGATGAATAATGAAAGACGTATTTTTTTTGTGTTTCCAAAGAAAAACCTTTCATTTTCCTCATAAATAATGAATAAAAAAGCCTCCTTTTCCCCAATACAGTCCATAATGACACACTTTTATATAAAATCATTGATGCTTTGGAATATTAAGCGTAAATTTTTGAATTATTTAGTATCATTGGTTCAATTGAACTTTCCAACCAATCACAATTGTTGTAGAAATGACGTAAACTGCTGATTGGTCTATTTTCCAAAAATGACGTAAATCTACACCAATTATAATCAATTTTTTCAGTGACGTCATTAGAATTTTTAAAAACAAACAGGTAGAAAGATGTTATAAACTAAATTGCAAATTCAAGGGATGAAATCAATACTCAGGGGTAGTTTTATGTATGATAGAAGAGTGTAATCTATAAAAATGTGAGACACGGAAAAAATATAGGGGTGAATTACTTGTTTTCCATATAAACTCTCTGTGAGTGATGTATAGATTTTCAAATTTTAATATATAGAGTGAACTACCCCTAAAGAATATTTTATATATATTTTTATTTGTTTGTTGTTGTATAATAGTGAATTGCGTTTTTATAACTAAAAATAATTAAGGGTGAACTACCCTCATCCAATTAGAGATGATTTTGGCATTTGTTTTGTTTCGTTTCGGGTGAATTGATTCATTAAAACAAAAGCGAAATTATTCGTTATATGATGGTGGGAAAATGTTCCTATAGTGCTAAAACAACCCCTTAAATTTGGGAAATTATTATTACTTCTTTTATTATTATTACTTAAGGGTAGTTTTTGTTTGAATTGATTTTTGCAATAGTGTGTTTCGAACCAATTTTTTCTATAAACTATCAATCAAAGTTACTTTTTGGGGGTTAGTTGCACCCTTTCGAATTATATAAATAATATAGAAAATTCGGAAATTGTAAATTTG
>JAZBGX010001516.1:0-17926 GCA_037414775.1 Zonitis immaculata
ATGAACCAATGTCTCTCCCATGGAGGTCGTTTATGTCTGTTATTGTGCTGATAAGACATCGGGTCTAAAAGGATGTTGTAAAAGTTATAATGGTCCTGAACTATGATATGAAACAAGCTTCTCCCATTTTTGTTGAATATAACTAAATATAAACAAGGAAAATCCCCATTATATAATGATAATCATGATAAAAAAATCGTATGATAATATAATAAAAATCTATACATGTTGTACGTGAGGAGTTTATCGAGTATATTTTAGTTGGAATAGCGTTCCAAGACATTTCCAACGTAATTAATATGAATGTGTCCAATTAGGGTAGGAAGTTGGGAACGTGCGATGACAACATTCCATTTAAATTTATTACAACAATCTCGAAACTATTTTGGAGATGAGTTGCAGCTTATTTTATAATGAGACATTCGATATTATATTTTTATGATTTACAGTTGTTTTATAGACTGGAAGATTTCTGAAATATTAAAATTCTAATCCCTAACGTATTCCGTCTGTTGATAAAAAAAAAAATTGTAATTCCTTTAGAGTCTCCACTGACCCGACACTCAACTTTATTGTTTTTCCGATTTTTTTGTTGTTGTTGTTGTTTTTCTCTCTCCGTAGATACGGAAAAACCAACATAATTTCTCACTAATATAATTGACCTTTTTTTAGGGCTCCCTATAGCTTAACACTATTACAGGCCGAGTCAGATTTTTGATTCTGATTGTAATGAAAAATATCTAACAATTTACAGGATATAATTTAGAATTTCAGCCACTCGAAAGAATATACAGAATGTACATATTTGTCGACATTTATTATTTAGTCGAGACTTTTGAAATTGATTAATTTAGGATAAAGTTGTGTAATTATAAGGGTGTTAAAATTGCTCTAAGATATCTAGGTTAATGTAATTTATTTTCAGGATATTAGAAAAAAAAAGAGAAAACTGTAAATTCGAAAATCACTGAAAAATTAAACCGTAATTATTTAAGATCAAATCACATCATTCAATGTTTTAGCTTTCAGGAATTATTATGGAATCCAATTTCATTTATATAACGTGATATTTTCAATACAATTTCCAGCAATTATCCAGCCTGAAAATACTGAATTCAGTTGAATTATTTCTGAAACGGTGCAAGTTCATTATTGTGAAAAATCCTGGAAGCTTTAATTTAAATCAATTAAATATTGAATAGATTAGGAATTTTGAAATTTAATATTACTATTGCCACGATCTCGATGATGCGGTTCTCAAAATGGACAGCTTGTACAATCACGAGTATACGATTAAAATTAAAACTTTCGATATTAATTGTAATCGTGATCTTGATCCATAACTCTAGATGGTAATAATGAAACTATAATTTTAAGACATTGAGAAATTGTAACCAAGTTATAATTCTTGTGTGTTGCAATCTCAATGTGTGCAATTCGAATTTGGATTAAATTTATTCGAAATTTGTAAATATAGAACATATTTTGTCCAAAAATTTCTAACACAAACTATGCGAAACAATGTATAAATACGATGATGATCCAACAAATTTCAACTATGCTTTGCACAACCAATTTATTTGTTTATAAGTATTTCGTATAATGATTCATTGTTTCTGTAAATGCGTGTATAGGAATCTGAAATATTTAGATTAATTCATACGCACAGTTAGTATGTTAAGGATTGAAAGATTAAATATTTAGTCTAAGCTCACAACTATTAAGGGCGGTATTATAATTAGTACAAAATATCGCTAAAGGGATATAATCAATTATTCAACCCTTGAAACTATTTATTGTTTCAATCGAAAATTTCTAGTGAATCAATACGTAACAAAGTATATAAATTGCAAACTGCCACGTCAGCTGTGTTCACAAAACCAATTCAAATAACTTATAAAATAGATAATATCATTATTGAGAGAATTAGAAAGAAATTGTGGTATTGGAGCTCATATATATACGACAAAGCAGATTTGGCACAATTTTTTTCTGTTTGTTTGATTTTTCGATTTTGCTAAAATGGCGGAAATTCGTTGATTAGAGCTATAGTGACGTCATCGAATGTAAATGGTCCAATCGGGATCATCCCATTTCGAATCTAGTCTGACCTAGTTCATCTATAAATCTAATTGATTAATTACAAACCTGTACTTGCAAATAACAACATCCCGCTATTTGACTAATGCGATTCAACTATTGTGTAATTTTCGAATCAATTTAGAATTGGAATAATTTTCTATTATTATTATTATTATTATTTGGCTATAAATTTCATTGTAAAAGCAAAAATTATAGCATAGGCATCACCACCATCACACAATGCCACCTTTCCAATTAGCGCAAATCTCTAGTGACAGATCGTTTCTTGTACGAATAATAGCACTTTCCAAACACTCCACATATTCGAGGAACGGACGATTCATTATTTATTTGTTGCTAGAAATATGACAGGTGGATCAGAAGGAATCCAGAATCCTAACAAAAAGTCAGAGATTTCGTTTCATTTTCCGGATAAAATCCTTATTATAACGGTGAAATGGCTGACATCATTATTTTGCGCTATTCTTTTCTTTGTTTTGAAGCCTAAATTTAATTTGTTTCTCAATAAATTGCTCAATTTTCTACGACTCTCAAGTCACTAATTCTCTAGTTCCAAAGCTAACGAATGAAGACTATCTACAAAAAAAAAAAACCGTTGCTTGATTGCTAAAAAGAATTTATCGATGCATATAATATAAGTAGATGGTTTCTTTATAGTGATTTATGTGCGGTAGTTGTATGAGAGAAGCTTTTAAAATTATTTTCGTACCAACAAAATATTACTTTGAGGATGCATCAGCCAATTGTAAATCACCTTGTCCCAAGATAGTAACGCCTTTATTTCTTTCTTTCCTACCATTCAATTCGTATATCATCCATTTAGTAATCACACTCAAGTGGAAGCTTTTCACTTCAAAAGACTCGTTTTTCGTTTTGCTTCCAAGCACACAGACACACACACACAAATTTGCTTCATTGAAAAGTTCAATACAAATAATATGTTTTTTTGGAAAATAATAGATATCGGTGTATAGTTTTGTTAAATCGAACGGATTTTGATTAGTCGAGAGTCGATTTTTCGGAATGTTATTCTAAAAGACATTCAATACGCATCGTTGTATATTGAGATCGAGCTTTCATTTCAAATATATACATATATGTAAGAGAGAGATATAGTCAGTATTTGAGTTTAGTTCCGCACATTGTAATTTTACGACGGTTCCGGTATCAGAAGAGATCATTAAAAGTAACTCGAACTTACAAAATCCGTGTCTAAGAATTGATCCTTTCAACAACATAGCTAGAATATAGAGGCGATAAAATAAAACAAATTACAAAGACATAACATCCAGTATATTGTTGATTTGTAGTTTAATTTTTTGTTTATAAAAAGTGTAAAGAAGATGAATGTAGAGTGGAATCAACAGCAAACTATTATCTTTATTAAAGGATTAGTTCTATTAAAAGTTGTAACATTGTGGAAAGATTATGAATGCAATGAACGTTCCAAGACTAGACCCGAATTCCAAATAACTTTATTATCTTTTTCTTAAGCTCACAACTTGTACGCTGTTCGCTAAACTTCAACTAAACATTAAGAGAGTGAAAGTTAACAATTTTTCATTAGTTTCGCTTTTACTGTAACAACTAAACAACAACAACAACAACAACAACAACAACAAAAAATTAAATTACAATACAACTGAAAGTTAGAATTCCATCAATGCATCCAATGAATTCGACTATATATACTCAATTATATATCTACAAGTATATAATGAATATGTGTAAAAGTTGAACATTACAAATTTCGGAATCATTTCCGGTTGTTGTAATTTCAAGAGTAAGTTTATTGAAGCACTCAAATTGCGACTAATTCTAATGGAAAATTGTGGAAAATATTCAACATTTATAGTTAGAAAACGCACAATTTTCCAGCCCCAGTATAAAGTTGTTTGAAATAAAAATATATTAGACCCAAAATGGCAGGCTTGGTGGAATTTCAACTGGTGAAAGTTTCACGAAAAGCCTGCTTGTTGGTTTACAGTTTTATTACAATGACCTCTGCAATACACATAAATTTTACTTTCATTATTATTATTATTATTATTATTATAAAATTCAAATTTTATTTGTTACTTGTATAGTGATTGAGGAAACTTTTGAACAAAATATTAGATTAATTTTATTATTGGAAATCGCTTTAATCCAGTTGAAGAATTCTCAGTTATTGAACCGTCTCTAGTATTTGAATCGATTGAAATTTCAAACGAACAAGATATTTGACTGAATACCAACTGTACGAGTTCCACAATTTTATTATTATTTTTTTTTTTAAACTTGTTGTATCTATATAGAATGGAATGTTTAGTAGTATTTTTTTTTCTCTATCCAGTTGTTGGTATACGCCTCATACATAATCCAACATGTTTCATGTCTATTGTTATTAGAAACTCTATCCGTTTTCAAATTGTAATTCTATCAATTAGTACAACATGCTTATGTTATAAATCTAATGTGACATTATTGTCCAGTATAGTAAATAGGTCAATGTGTTTTGCATAATGCGCAGGATTGAATCCCAGTTCTCTACATTGATCCCATTAACAGCCATCAGGATGATTGTTCAGTGCGTATTGAACAATTCTCTTCTAACATTCGTAATTGTCAAAGTTCAAATATATTTGCAGCATTATATATAACCGGTTACAACAATTCCACAAAGCAACCAATCCATAATTTACACAATATTATCATAGAATATATATACTATATAGACAAAGCGATAGCTAAGGGGTTGTCAAATCTACAAAGTAGTATTGGAAATACGAAAAAGAAAAATTGAATATGTAAAATAGTACAACATACAATAATGTTATTATTGTTTTTGTCTTTTGCAAAGAATTTTCTGCTTATTGCTTTACGAAGTTTTTGTAAATTTGTTACTTCCCATTATCACGTAATACTTTTTCAATTCCGCCAACAAATAGTTGGAAAGAACATAATTTTTAACTAAACAATATATTGTTTCTTTGGAAATTTATTTTGGAATTCCTTTCAAATCGGATCGATCATCTAGTAGATGCTTTTGATCATTAGAGAGGTTCTCATATCGGTCAAAACTTTTAATGAGAAGTTTAAAGGGTATCGGAACTTTGAGTCAAGTTTGGAGCGATAATAATAAAGACCTATCGAGAATAAAAGAAATCTAGGACTCCCTAGATAATAAAACAGTAGAAAAATGACAACCTGAGTTCCAAAGAGAAAGGAGTCATACATATCTGAATCCATGTCTCAACAAAGAAGCATATGAGCACCTAAGAAAGAAACTAGGTTTTGAATGAACAAAGGATAAGCTTAGAAGCCTTAGAGGAATATAGAATGATAACTAATAATAGCATCTTAATCTGAAGCTGCAAAAAAAAAGTTGGAAAATTAAAGATCAGAAAAACCTGTGATAATTCGCTCATTGAACAATAGAGAAGCTTTTGGGAATCTGAGACAAGAAAAAATGAGGACCGACTAAGAATTCCTCGAAGAGTGGAAGAATCAAGCAATCAAGGAGTTTACAAGCAAGAAAGTCTGAGCTCCAAAGAAAGCTACAGAAAGAAATCTAAATATTTGAAGGGAACTTACTCAAAAGAAGTTTGAGATGAAGGAATAGGAAAGTATATGTGAGTCTTGTACAAGTAGTTCGAAGAGAATAAAAGATTGGTGAATTATTGAGAAAGTGAGTCCAAGAAAATATAAAAAAAAAGATTGACGTCTGTGGATTTTATAATTAATATCGAGCTTTGGAAATGGGAATAAATTAAGAACAGAACAGGCTTATGTTATAATCATTGTTTGAATAATTCAAAAACGCCAAATATGATATGTTGTTCATCAACAAAGCAATCAACATTAATTCAACATGACGGAACATGCTGTTTTGAATAGGAAAGCGACATTGTTGTTTTGTTTTTGTTTTTTTCATTTTTTCTTAACAAAGAATTTTCCAAATAACATTTCAACGGAAATAATAATTGACAATTTGGTTATTCTATACACTCGAATAAACAAACAATATATGTTACGTATTCATGTACGACGGGGATGATCCGAAAGTAATACCAATGTTTATTTGATCAAATATAATTAATTTTTCAACGTAGTCCCCTAACAAATCTATCTCTTCTCTGAAGTACGAATTGTTCTATCCTGACTCACCAGCTTCTACAGAGACCATCACCTGAGTCGTAGAAAGAAAGAAATCGCCGGCAACTAGATCTGTAGAATAAGATGCGTGTTCGAGTAATTTGAAATTCGCTTCTCAACTAGCGACTATGATAACTTTGGTTATGTGTGTACGAGTGCGTTAACCTGGAGAAACAGCACTCCAGTTAACCTCACTTTTTTCCTTGGCGATAACCCGCCTGCTTTCTATTTGGTCAGTTTAATGAGATCCTGTAATAATGACGCCTTTTCGATGTAGTTCGTGAAATTTTACTCCGAATCGCAGAAAACGGACTCCATAACCCTTTGCGCCAAGTTTGTGACTTTGGATTTCTATGATGTCGGTGAGGACGGTCGTTTCTAAATCATCAATTCTTGTTAGATCCAGGTCCTGTCACAAATAAAGTCCGGATCTGTCTAGCAATACACAAGATTTGCTCGTTCCTACTTTTTACCCAACGTCTCGAGACCTTGTTCGCTGAGGATTGGGTGAACACTGCCGCATATGATATCAACTAGAGTTCGATTAGCTGAAACTAGTTGTTCGACTATTTTTTCACATTTCCGCTAATGTGGGACTTGGATTGTCGTTTTTAGCGATGCTCATCTTCTGTGGATGTGGCACAGTCCTTCATTATTCTCATCAAACCGACGTGTTTTTCAGGCAGAAGCATTTGATGACTTCTTTTCTCTTCATTTTCGTGTCAACTCTATGACCGCTCGTATTCGGTATATTTATATTTACATGTAGGATATTTTCTACGTAACTAGTGAGGGCTTAAGCTCGCTACCCTATTTTTTTTTGTTTGTTTTTTCGTAACTACTAGAAATATCTGATTGTAATTGCATTCGGATCAACCCTCGTAAACTAAACTGTGGGAATTCGAAAAGTTTGTTTATAATGTTTTTAAAAATAGTAAAATAACAATATTTCTATCTAATTTCATTTTGGACATCTACCAAAAGTAGTTCTTTCATTATTATTATTATTATTATTATTTAATTTTGGCAAAACTCCAACTAAATATAAAATAACGAAAAAAATACAATTTGAAATTTCATTTTCTCAAATACGAATATATATATTCAATGTAATAATAAGTCGATTTGAAAGTTTTATCGGGATATATAAACGTTATGATGGAAAGAAAGTTTATTTGGAAATTTCCATCAACAACCACTTTGGAGAACAATGTTGATTGTTTCATTTATATTTAAACCAAATAAAATCTTTGGTTTTAATGCCGTATCACATTACAGTCTTCCACTTTTCATACAACTGTTTTTATAATGACGAGAGCCTTAATTTGAATATATTGCTGACAAATATATTCCAGAGAGTATTGTAGCTTTTAGCCCTCTATTTAGAAAAAAAAAAAAACAACACAACAGAATATAATAACTAACTAGTATGGAATGATGAAAAATAACGACTGTAATAAATCCGGATTGTTTAGTATGGAATGCGCAAAAATTTATAAATTGAAAAGTAGAATTATTAAAAAAAAAAATACCCATTTATTTGAGTTTGTTTAGAATTTAGCACAAAATAGTGGATTTTTTCAATACGTATATATAGCTTGTTCTTTTCAACTTGTTTCCCGTCTTAATTAGGAATGTATTCAATTTCTCTATTGAAAATACGAAGTCAAAGAAGTTCATTTTGCAAATTAAAAATATTCGATAACTATTACCGTCGATTTAATTGGATAAAATATAAATTGAATTCTTCAACGATTCAGTTTTTTTTTTTCGTTTTCCCGAATTTCCGCTATTAATATTCGACATTTTCCAGACGAAACAGTATTCCTCAATATCGTAATTTTTATTTTAGACACCAACTTTATATAAAATTCAATTTTGCCGAGTTTATTGATTGATTGGTAGAGTTCAAAATACGCAAAGATCTTTAATGATGTTTGAACATCACGCCATATATACATAGGAAAAAATAAAAGAGTTATTCGAACTTAATTCTTTTTTGTGTATAAATATTATTTTCGTAAAATAAAATCAAACGAAAAAAATTGCTGACTCTATCTTTTTGATACATAATCAAAACAGAAAAAAAAATGTCTCTCCTTCTTCCACGTATTTATATCACGTTTTATCTGATTTTCCAATTGAACGCCCCCAGTCTAAAAATAATGAGCGGGTGGAGATTTGATTGGGGCGGAACAAGCGCTGACGTTCACGAAAAATCACTTGTTCAATGTTGATTATTAGTTTAGAGCCTCTATATGTGTCATGTGAAGACAAACATTTTTTTTTTTTAAATATTATCGATTATTATTGAACAAAATGTTGTTTCCACAATTAAAATTGGAAATTATTATTATTATATTGGTTTATATTTAATGGAACTTTATCAATTTTACTATTCAATAACGTCTCGGCCATGGACGGACATAAAAATTTTATCGTTGCAGATATAAAACATTTTATAGGTATATGATATTAGTTTTAAAATGATTTCTGATGGGAATGTACGCCAAAAATATCACCTAAAACAATAATATTTAGGCAATATCTTAGAAATCATATTGATTCTGGCAACAACAAAGAAACAATCAAATAAATGAATGAATTGAATCGTAATCTTCATCTTAATCTTGATCTTATACGGTGACTATTAAATAATTTGATTCGATCGAAACAAAAAATTTAGATAAACATTGAGATTATTATACGAGAGAAATCGAGATGAGGGCAAGATCTCTCTCTAAATATGCTTTGCTTTTCAGAAAATTGAAATAAACGAATAAAGAAAATATAATAATTATGAACTGGGGGGAAAATATTGGGTCATTTTGTCACATTGCATCTTGAAAATAAGTGAGCTTTCCGCAAAAATCCGCCACTTTTTGTAATTTTATTTCGAGAATGGTAGAACTCAAACGATTACAAGAGATGAGCAATGGATCGCATAGGAAAATAATTTCAGAGAAAAGACTTCGAAAACGCAGACAAAGACTGGATTATGGCACCAATGAGAGTGATTGAGTGTAGCTAGGCTGTGGCTTGGCCACAAACGAATGATTCTGCATTTGAAGAACATCAAAGAACAAACGTACAACTTTAGTGATCCAGAGAAAACTTAGAGTATTAGGCTGCGAATTTCTGATACAACCACAGTATAGGCCTGGTTTTACACCATTGGACTATATCTTTTGTTTCGGTCTCTACGGAACTCTTATATCAATTTGATAAATTGAATTTAAGAGCGTATAGTTTCAACCAATGATGTAATCACCATCGTTTTAAGCATCTTTATGCTATATAGTGTGCAAATTTTCAATTCTGCATCGGTAGAAGTCAATGTCGGTTATTGAGCAAAATATCTGGAGCTAACATTTCGGACATTATTCAAATTTTCGAATTTTTAGCCACTGAGAAAATGTTGTAGCGATTGAGAACTTGATGGTGCAATTTCGGGCGAGTATGGTAGGTGAAGTATAACCTTCCACCCCACTTCATTAATTTGTTCCAGGGTTTATCTTGCGTTTGCTGACAATCACTAGACATTTTTCAATCTGAACAGAAGTCCGCATTCGCAGTTTGTCCAGGTTTGCGCATGAACGACCCTGCCATAACTTCACCAAACACATAGAAGCGACTTTTCGATGTATAAACTGGACTCTGTTGTACTTCGTGAAGATTCATCCGGAGCGAGCCACTTATCTACGGCAAATATTCTTGAAAGATCGATCAAGATTAGTTAAGAGTGTTTGATAGTCGCGATAATTTGCTTCTATTTCCGCCCTAAACATCTCATTGTCGAATGTTGCTGCTCTTCTTGATCGATACGAGTCGAAAAAATCAAAACTACCGGATTTGAGCTTAGAAAACTAATTTTGGTATTTATGAACGTCTAATACACTTGGATAAACAACAAATCTTGGGTTATTACTCTTGTGAATCTCAAAAAGCATACAATGCCGGAAATTTACTTCGTTTGTTAGTTGCCTGGCCAGTTCACCACAAATACCACCCAACCTATCATATTTAATGAATATAAACTCTAAATTACAACACTCAATTGTTGGTAAAAATGATGTAAGTAGAAATAAGAATCCTAGATTAAAATCAGGATGAGAATTATTACGCGAATTTCTCGGAGAATCATATAAGTATGTTGTGCAAAGCATAGGAAATGGTGATTGCGTGATTTATCATTTTTTGAGTGGAGAAGTACAGCATGATCCATTAGTGTTATTCAAAGCTCCGCTTTTTCCTACATTTTTTTGCATTATAATATATTCCCCGAAGTAGCTCATCTAGTAGAATATTCTCTCTAACATAAATAAATGAATAATAATAGCTTGTTTTTCTATTAATAATTTTTAGTTATAAAACTAATTATAATCAGTATATGGAACAAACAAAAAAAAAACAGAAAATTAATAAAATCCAACAAAAGTTGTTGAGATTACAAAATCAATAAACTTTTTCCACTTTCACTTTCTTTATATAGAATGCAGACAGCTTTGTGTTATTCATTCCTCATCATGGGGTTTTTGTTCCCTAAATACAAAGTATAGACTTTAACAATACAGTTCCCTATATGCATACAATATATTTCTAGGAAATTATATCCTGCATCTAACTACTTTGCCGGAAGTCATCATCTAAAACATTATATGCCGATATCATATACAACTATATCAATCTATCTAGAAATTATCATGGTGTGTGTTATAGTAAAGGATATTATATAGAAACAATATGAACGTATATACACAGACAATCTTTGTGCGGTATAGAAATGGCGGCCATTACCTCCTGCCGCCATTATATATAGTTGCAAGAATTTATTGTTTATATCCTTGCTATATAGTTTTATTGCATCCCATATATTTCGTGTGTTGTCGTTGTTGTTTTAGTTGAGTTGCGTTCCACTAGTTTGATTAATCTTCTACTTCACTTGTTGAGTCACCAAGAATGTAGATATATAATAAAATCTATCGGCAACTATTATTTCTATAAATGATGGAAAAGCTTTATATTCAAATACATATGATGTGTTTCATTATATTGCTTTCAATTTTAACTTATATAGTACTTCTATAGTTGAAATATTATTGCTATTAAATAATAAACGTTTTGGAACGAATATAAATTCAACACCAATATTGGCTTTAAGTGTCGAACACATTACTCTAGTAATCAATCATCCGAAATTTGTATTTTTTGAAAGCAATATTTGGCTACAATTTGTTCCAAATCGATATGATTGTGGTATAATATTTGTACATTTTTTTGTTCTACCTATCTTTTTTCATTTTATTTGAATTATTGGATATCCATCCGTGATTTCACTATCATTCGACTAAACGGTTAGCTAAATATTGACTTTAACTCAACGTTTGTAGAAACAGCAAGAAAAACAAACCGACTCACGTATATGATATTCATCCCAACAAACTATCTATATAGATATACGTATATATTTATAAAAAGAAAGTTTCCATATTCTGAATAAATATCTTTATGGTAATAAGTATATAGTTCAACTTTCTTTTTTATTATCATATCAAGTTCAAGAATAGCGAAATTTTTAATATAATAACAATATATTTTGTTTTATTTGATAAGGAACAATCTGTCCAAAACAATAACGAAAACAATCTCTCTCTCCCTATAACGTTATCAATCTATTTCGTTCTGATGTTTTCGCCTCATTCAACAAACTCGTAGAACTTATATCGGGGCCATAATATAGTCGCATTATCAAACTGTTGCTTCACATTATTATACATGAAATTTAGAAGATATAAGGTCAACAATTTTATTTCTCAATAGATTTTTATTACATATAGTTAGATGCCGTCAAATTTTTCTCAATTATCAATTATATGTTTCACTCTATATTTATGTTAAGGCCTGTTTTTTTGTTGGCAAAGTTTACGTTATTTATAGACGAGAATTACCTTATCTATCATCAACTGTTATGGGTGAACTATGAACGATAAACTTAATAATTTTACAACACTACGTAGTCTAATATTTTAGTGTGATGCTCAAACTTTGTTATTATTTTTTTTTCTTTGAGTGATTCAACTCGTATGAGAATCCTGTTAATCTTGAAAAATTGTCACTCCCAAAACACCCATAGCCGTATTATCACTAACACATACAACTGCCTTTTTAATTCAGTTTGGTGAATTTTTTACTCCAAATAATAAAACTTGAGGATTTAAAAATCTTGAGCTGATAGAAATTTTGTGAAAGCTAACCAAAAATGTTCATCGTTTTTTTCTTGTGCATCGATATTTTTTCCATAATTGTCTACAGTTATTTTATGCCATATGAATTGCTCTTTTCTTCAATGCTGTGACAATTGTTCAATTTCTAACCTATCTGTTCTATATCTAAAGATAGTTTAATTTCACATAGAAACGGCCTCTTCTGCCGGTTTTCCAATTTCTGGCATTTCAAACGTTCAAACTTCAGCTCTATCTAATTTTTATTTTTGAAATATTGCAACAAATTTGCTTTAGCTACATGTTTATTCGAGGCTTTTCACAAAATTTTGTAAAAAAACCTTTTAAAATATCGTATATATTACACCGAAGATGAATAATTAAGTTTGAGTGATGACTGCAAAATTGGTGGATGCGCCTCACATTTATCTATTGCGATTGAATCAAAAAGCATTGTGCTGGAAAAAATCGCATGATCATACTGCTGTTTCAATTCTAAAGTCACTCTAGTAATAGTTTATTAAACAAAAAAGGCATGTTCTAATTCACTAAGGTAGAAGGATATGGAAAGTTCCACATCTAGCAACGAATTCGTAATTATAATATATCGAGAAACATTTATTTACCAATTTTCAAGTTAATACTGCTAGAAATCCCAAAATTATTGAGAAATTTCTAACTTTGAACATCTTTTATCGAAATCAATCATCATGTATTAAATTCTCATAAAAATTTTTTTTTCTATAATATAAGCTCCAGTCAGATCCTATTAGAACCGTTTATATGTGAAGTTCTACCTTCATATTGATAATTCCATAGCTTTGGAGTGCCTCTATTTGTCGTCTAAAGTGCTTGAGAATATTGAACGAAAATTAATTTTACAGAGTTAACTTCAATCCACATTTTCGTCCTCAATCATAGGCATTGGCAAACACGTATTATTTAATATAGATTCTCAGAATAACTCTTTCTAACAATTAGTTTAGGGTCTGACCCATTGCTTGTTAGTGGACAAATTGAACCATTATAATTGATATTATCGAGAATAGACGATAATCAATCAAAATAGCAGGGATACTATAAAATTCTGTATATTTAAATGAAACTTGTACTTAAATATTAGAGTAAAGATTCTAGTGGAGTTGTTTGTTTTGCCGTTGTAACGTTTTTGAATAAAACATGCGACCTAAAGTCGACAGTTTGAATTTAGAATAAAGCGCATGAAACAAGAAATAGAAGGAGAACATATAGTTATGAACTACCTAAATAGTACTTTCTATCTCATCTTAACAAGACTCGAGTTGCTTTGTAAAAATTTTATTTCTAAAAACCAAGCTTAAATTGGATGATTTGAGCTGTTTTGAATTCATAATAGTAAATGAAAATTCAGTTTTTTCTAAAATTGTGGGATTCTCGATAAAACGAATCTCCATTGAAATTCAAAATCTATTATAATAAATTGATGGAATTACCCCTTTTCCCGGTTCTAAGAGAAAAAACCTCTTTTTATATGTCTCTGGCATTGTGATTGATTGAGCTCGAAGAGTAGAATTCCTTTATATACATCGTCCATCTATTATTCGAGATATTCCCAACAAATAGACTTTCGACAACTAAAAACTTTCAAAACATCACACCCTTATTCTTTTTTTTCAATCCAATTCGATTATACTTAGGATCAATTTACATTTCGATATTATTCCATTATCCATAGTATCGTTTAAAATTTTGTTGTGGAATTGTAATGCGATCTAAATGGCATTTTAATGTTTGTCAGTTTGACGAGAATTAGAGTGTCTTGACGGATACGAGAATTAATTCTGTGAGCATATAGCGAGCGAGCTGAAATAAAAGAATGAATTTCATGTTTGCAATGTTTTTATTTTCTGCAAAACATTCGATGCAATGCGTCAACAATGAATCGATTGTTTCGAAAGTTGCATCTGGGAAATTGAACGCGCGTGCATCGGAAATGGAAAAACAAAAACTATACATTGTGATAATTTTCTTTCTTTCTTTTTTTAAATTTATTTCAGGTTGTGTAATAAGTTTTGATTCACATTTACGAGGTCCTTCATTTGTTATGGAACCACCGCCACGATTAGAATTTTCAAATTCAAGTGGTGGATGGTTGGATTGTTCAGCATCGGGTAGTCCTCAACCATCAATTGATTGGTTATCCGTAGATGGTACATCTGTTGGAGATGTTTCAGGAATTCGAAGAGTCCTCAGGAATGGTACATTGTTCCTGCAACCGTTCGTTGCAGCCGCATATCGACAAGACATCCATAGTACAGTTTATCGATGTGTCGCATCGAATACAGTTGGTAGAATAATTAGTAGAGATGTACAAGTGAGAGCAGGTAATCAATTTTATAAATATGATTGAATTGTTATATGTTCAGTAAGAGACATAAAATCGCGATTTCTCACGATCAAATCCGAAATCAAGTTATCTTGAATCACAACTTTACAACTCAACAAAACAAAATTGACAATAATTAAGATCTCTCGACGCAACTCATTTGAATTCCCCCAAGATTCTTTTATTCATTCTTAATCTGAATGTATTTTCCATTTACTAAAGATTTTATCACGATTTCTTCCATCCGACATTTCAACGTGAACAAAAATAGAGAAACAACAACCATACCTTCACTGGTTGTCGCTTACATTTCTTCCTATGTGTATATTTATTTTTTATTCTCCCAAACGGTCGTTTTACAAGAATTGTAGCCATAGTAACGCCCTGTCGCTGCTTGCTGAGAATATGAAACGAAATACTCCACTTCCCCTACAATTAAGGACAAGCACCCTGTTAGAAAACGACACAAAAGAAAAGCTTCCATTCCATATATTTTCACCCGTTATAACAAATCTATTTTTAAAAAATAATAATAATAATAAATATGACATAGCCATTCATTATTATCGAATTTCAGTTGTTGCACAATCATTTAAAGTCGATGTAGAAGTAATTGGAGCAGCCCGAGGTTGTACAGCCGTTTTAAAATGCATCGTACCACCATTCGTTAAAGATTTAGTACGAATTATTTCATGGGTACAGGAGCCGACATTCTACGTTTATCCATCATTACAAGGCGGTAAGTTAACACATCAACAACAACAACAACAACAAGAAAGGTTATTGATTATATATTCAACAATGTTTTCTACAGGCTCTCCCTAAATCGATTTTATTCTGATTAAACAAAAAGTTTCAATGGAGCATATGATGATCTGTCCTGCAAAAACTTAAATATTACTTAACTGTCTCATTCACCAATTGAAAGTACTCGGTATATGCTAAATAGGATAAATCTAGAGACGGTCCTGTAAAGATATGGGATACAATCAGTGATAGCAACTGTCCGCTTCTGGAACGAACATTTATTGAAAGAAAAGTACATTCAAAGAAACTCGTAAAGAATATGAAAAAATCTAAAGACTGAAAGTACAGAGCATGATTAAAAAATAAATAACTACTCTGTCAAAGCAATTAGACTACTAATTTGTCTCGAGTTTAAACAAATTCGGTATAATTTGGAATGAAAATTATTTTAAATAATTACTGGGAATTATTTAAAAAAAAAAATGATATACTAGATGTCGATGTGCCTGAAAATAGGAAATCAAAACGAATTATAAATTTTAATCGAGCACATTGTGGAAATTAATTAAGACATATGTTTGAATAATATTTCAACACTTTCGATTGTTCGGTTAGAATGTTCTAATTATATTTTTTGAGACGTTTGATTTATGTTTTGTGTAATTATTATCCAAGAAAATCAATTAGCTGTCTCACTATCTGTTCATTCTTTGATTATTTCATCCCAAAGACCTACGAATAGTGATCCAAAGTAATGATAATCAACATAAAACACAATATTTATTAGATTGAAAATATTAATGGTTTTCAGATTAGTCTCCTAAAAAATCAGCACACTTAGTATTCGCCTCCTCTCTTATAAGAAAGAATCTCTACCTTGACTCTTCCAAAATGATCTACAGCAGTCTTGTTATTGTCTTCAAATTTCTTGCATCTGAGTGGCTCCTTAAACCGGGAAAATACATAGACGTCGATGTGAGCTAGATCTGCAAAAACTTCTTATTTGATCATCATAATAAGAGCATGGCAATAGTGGCTCCTTTGCAAAAAAACGGACGCCATAATCTTTAGCGCGAAACTTGCGTCTCTGAATGTCTTCGGTAACGGTGTCCAAGTCATCGACTCAGAATCGAAGTGATGGAACCAGCAGTTAAAAAAACTGTTACCGTCCAAGATCTAGTTTTGTATTGTTGAGAAGCTTCGTCAGTGGAATGAGCGCCAAACAAAACAAATTCGGACAATTGTCTTATTCCATGTTTTCATTAAATAGTGTATTGTTTCTTTAACATGTGAGTGGACTTTATACAATTCCAATACGCGAATCAGCTATGGATATGGCACTAAATCGGAAGCCTTTTAGTAATCAATCCAGGCAATCGAAACATTTCGACAGCCATGTCTCGCCTGATTACACATCAAGAAATCAATAGTTACCTGTCCTTACTTCCTTTGTGGCGGCCCCGCTTGCTCTTCTATCATGACATTATTCATTTCAAAGTGATGGTTTATCTTGCAGTTATTTTCATTGTATAACTTAGAGCTTACAATTAAAGGTTTACTTTGATGTAGATTTCAACTATAATAATACTCGTAGGTACTATCAAAGAATTGCAAGTATTTATTTTTTTTTGCAGTCTTGATTTTTTCTAGAAAGTTTTATTAATTATTTCGAAATTATAGTTTATTCCATAACAAGAGGACAAAGTGGCTGATAGTTCTAGAATCTAGAATTATGTGGCGCTGTCTACTACTCGATTCTATAATCTTGTTGATACATAAATTCAGTTCGATAGAATCTCGATGGAAGAATAATATATGATTGTTGTAGAGAATTATGCGCAGATATGCATAATTGAGAAAGCTAATGATGATTTGACTCTGCTGAATTGTTAGTTTACAGTCTGAATACCGTTACGACTTTCTTCTTCTTATTTATAATATTTCTTCTTTCTGGGCAAATGCTTGATTCTAATAATAAGAGAGTCTTAACAGAATTAAAGAATAATAGCTTATTATATTAAATAATAGTTAAAGTAAATATACCGGAAAATACTACTTGGCAGAGTAGAACGATGTACAAAATTACATAAATGAAAATGTTATAGAGAAAAAAGAATGTTGGTTATTGCTTTACGAATATTTAGGTTTATTTTATTTATGGACCAACAAACCGTAATTGAATTCGTTCCTTTTATGTTCAAAAAATATTATATATAGGTATATATACTCGCAAATATCTGGAAGAGTTGTAGAAGGGAAAATATATAAATTCAACAATAAGAATTATTTATATTTGTATTACGTTCTATCTCTTTCATTATTATCAAATATATTTCGAAGCTTTTATAATAAG
>JAZBGX010001517.1:835-17922 GCA_037414775.1 Zonitis immaculata
GAGCATAAATTTTATAGCAGCCATTTTTAAAATCAATGAACAAATTGTGGACTCATGATTTGATTCTCAGTGAAATTTAATGCAATTTTTGTGTTTAACTACTGGCTACAGTTTTTTATTTTTTTTCTATAAATCTCAATTTGAAAATATCAATTGTTCCAGGTATGCTGGACCATTAGCTGTCATTTCATATTTATATGTTCGAGTTTCACGTGAACTACAGACACATCAAAGTTCATTAGCGGTAATAATGTTTGATGCACGTGCTAATGGTAAAGAAGGACGTATTCGAACTGACTCACGTTCAACAACAACAGACTTACGGTAAACTATTATTTTTATTGGAATTATAATAATGCATTTTCATATACCCATATGTACAGCTCACGCTATCCACTTTTTTTTTTAAATTAAACAAACGATATAGAAGCCGCCATCAAGGGTCTTATATTTCAATTTCACTAATACAGTTTATTTTATCTGTTGCTTGTTGCAACATTTTGATAGAAAGAGTGTAGGTTCCACTCGATGACTTTATTACTAAAATGTTTCCCCATATGTATGCTTATTTATAATTTTATCATTTCTATCATGTCTTTATTTATAATTCTAGAAGTAATCGTGGTGATTACGATTTGTCAAGTCAATATAGCCGTAGTAGTTATCGGGAACATGAGAACAGTGGTGATCGTTATGAAAATTACGAACCGGAATTAGATGTTGTTAAAGAGAAACGTACACAAAAATATTTAGTTTCAATGGTAACTGTCTATGCAATATGTTTATGTCCATTGATGGTATTACGTGTTGCTAGACAAGCTCTTGTTGAAACTTACGACAATACCGGACATTTTGATATAACTTATACAATATTTGTATGGATCGCTTTTCTATCGACATGTAGCACACCGATATTGTACATTGTTTGGCAAATGAACAGGTTAGTTATTATACGTTTTACGTCTCTCTCTCTCTCTCTGATTTAGAATTTCTTTTGTTGTATGTATATATTATAGATCAACAAAAGAACGTTTACGAGGCTATTTCCGTTTTAGTAACCGTAAATTGCGGCAATCCTGCGAAACAGTGGTTACAGCGGCTGGTACACCAGCACCTATTCCACGTACAAAACATTATCACACTACTGAACCTACTGTTTACGAAATAGAAGATCAACTATCAGATAGTAACAGTCTTCAACAAGATTTGACAGCATGTTGATCATATACAACTAATGTAGGTATATTATTGATTTTTAACTAACTATTCCTATTCTTATCTGCAGATGACAGAAAAGATTTTCAGACATTAAAATATCATTTCGTCGTCTTTTCGTAAGCTCAACATCCTAGTTAATACTTCTAAAGAGACGTTTGTTGATTCTATAGACTATAGGTCTTTAATTATTCTGTTTACATTTCGATAAAGCCGATGTGCAAATAGACTACAAAATTTTAACCAACTATAATCCGCCCCGACTTTAGGCTTGTTAATCAAATTTTCAAATTATCAAACTATTAATACAAAAGCTCAACAAATACTGCTATCCAAATACACCAGATTGTTATAGAAAATATTTCACTCACAAACACACAAGTCGAATGACGAGAAGTTAGTATTATATATATCATCCATTTTCTATTGCGAGAGAATCTACGAATAGAATATCAATTGTTATTCTCACCTATACAATAGCAGCATACATTTATCTTAAAATATATCCTCTGTCACAACAAGAAGACACATGAGAAATAATCTATTTATAATTTCGTGGAAAATTTATTTTCGATTATCGATAACAATCTCCCCTATTCCCATAAATTTCTATTTATAATCCACCTTTGTGGCATCATTTAATGATATATCAATCAAATTGATGAAGATGAGGTTTGAATTATTTCGATAATGTTATTCTAATAGATTACAGCCTCTTCAACAATTCAACACTTTTTTTGTTTGTTGAAAAAGCTCAATATGTCTGTGTTCAATTTCATTTTCAGTCATAGATACAACCTGATAATTATTATAGGTGTGGTTGTTCCAGTTTTCCCGATTGTACAATAATTTTTTGAATAATTTAAAATGAGTTTTATGTTTTCGAAAGCTCATAAATGGCGAGAATACAATATAATAATCAAATTCACTGTCTGTTAGTTGATGTTGATATAAATTTTGCTCATACATTGATAGAAATTGAATTAAATTTTTTTTTTTTATAGATGAATTTGGATGTAGCTGTTGAATCAAATCCACTTCCGATTCGGAAATTAAAAATAATCCTGATAGTTTATGTCTTACGATTCAGTAAATTGAAATATAACTTGGAAATCCAATATTTAATTAACGAGTTAAATATAAGGAAAATTTATAAATGTATTCAATTTATGGTAATAAATATTGTTTATTATATTATATTATATGAGTTCCCTATATTTTACTCAAAGGATACAACAAAAGGTAAGTTTGTAATTATATAAACAAGACAATTTAGGACGCAACATTATAAAATGACGATACAAGCATCTCATTGAAGATCACACAAGACGTGGGTATTTTTCCGAATAATTTGGGGTGCAAATAAATTATTATTTTGACTCTACAATTGAAATTATAATGGTAAATTTAAAGTTTAGAAAAGACCCAAGTAACAAGAGGCATTAAGGAAGAAGGTTGGATTTTAAAAGCTTGATTCACGGGATTCGTCCAATTTTCCAATATTTAACAAAAGAGGATTACAATTAAATATTTTATGCTCTATATATTGACAATTTATTCAACGATTTTATCGAAATCGATAGAATAAAATTCCACATTGCAGAGCCCTTATCAACAAAACCATCATAAAATGAAATATAACTATAAAGCACTCTATTTGTACCATATAATACAAATTACATTAATATGAGATTCATGTTTAATGGAACAATCTGTACTTACATTAACTATTGTAATAGCAGACGATTTACGATTATTTGAACTTTTAACAAAAACTATTTTATATTCCGAACAATCGAGCATTATTTTCATTTCAACTACTAAAGCACTAAATTACATCTGTACTAACTCATAAATTATGTGATTTACTTTGATTAGGTGTAAGTTGAAAGCGAGAGATAGAAAATCTATAAAATAATCAGAATGTTATTCGAATTTGCTAAGGGCAATCAGAAAATTAACAACAAACAAAGGACACTTCAAAAGATAGAAATTACTATTTCGACTTCTCCCTAGGGTGTTTTAAAATAGGAAATTCTACAATTCCATCAAAATAACGATGTTATCTTTTTGTAATTATTGTAATAAAATTTCTACGGCACCAACTATTATAGTAAAATAAGATGAAACAGTGTTTACATAATCGCTACTATACATAAATAAAGTTTTTGGAAGGAGGATGAGAATCACTTCAAATTGGATCTCGCTATTTTGTAGATATTCTGATAATTTCAATGGGCTATTTTAAACAATAATATCTGCGAAAGAGACTTCGAAGTACCTGGGCGAACAATTCGGGCGTTCCCGAACAATCACCATTCCAAATGTTATTTTTATCAAATATATCAACAGTTATTATGTCAATGCATACAATTAACTTTGTTCAAACATAAATTTACAACTTAAGTGTTCCGAACTATTTACAATAATATCATCATTCCCATGTCAACACGTATTGTTTGTTGTACCCCATTTACTATATCAAAATTCAATTAGTTTCCATACAGTAATACATATTTCATTGATTATTTTAATACACTATTAGATGAGATCCGTATTATAAATTTGAGAGTCATTATTTGCGCCCGATGAACTCCACGACTGATACATTATTATTTTATTATATAGAATTTAGATGACTGAACAGGATTATATTTGTAACATATATGGCATATGTGACAAGAACATTTCGATTTGCTTGATAACACCGAAGCATTCTAGTGCGTTAAACCGCAAAAATTTCGTTATAATTTATCACAACTCAATTGTACACATTTGTTTACAACGACAAATCTTGTCACATGCCGCCTACTATAGGCTGGACTGTGACAACTTTTCTATTATGCCTGCCTTCTCCAATCATCGATGTATCAATTATGTGATAGTGACTGTAGTTCGATCATGAAGAAATTGCAAAAAAAAAAAATAATAATTTCATCAGAATAATGGTCAAATAAACTTTTTTCTGTGGAAGAGGATGCAGCTGATTCGATCTTAACAAGTTGTTTGTTTTGTAAACAGCTGCAGCCACTAGGCGTTTAGAATGTTGTCTTACATTTGATGCCGATGTAAGCAGCAGTTGTATAAATGATTTGAAATAGATCATAGAATACAACAGTATTATTTAAAGTCTCTGCGAACCACAAACTTGCCATCGGCCGACAGTTGAGTTGAGCTCTTGATCAATGTTGGTCGATAAGTAAGGTTGATGGACTACTATCTTCAAACTGGTATAATATATGAGTTGGCTCAGTGTGCAGGCTATCAGCTCAACTGGACCAAACTATCGGCCGATTTGAAGTTTGTGGTTTATACAAACTGTAAAAACAAAAACCTGGGATGGAGGTAAAATTATAATTGTGTCTGAGTTGGTCTGAATTAACCTAAAATCGAATTGTGATGCAATTCCAACGATTTTATGGTGATAGATGATTAATTTCAATCATTCCAATAAACATAACAAATCATTAATTTTTATTTAGTTGTTTTCAGTCTTTCAGGAGGTCTCCTCTCCATCTTCTGGACAATTTCATCATTTTTCTTGTATAGTTTCCATCATATTTCTCTCTCTTATCCTTTGAAAGTCGATTTTTTCCATTTCTCAATCTTTTTTACATTTCTTTGTCTGTCAGTCGTTTTTTCAAATAGAGTCGTCTTTTTCTTTTTTTCCTTTTTCCTTTCTATTTCTCTCTGCTCAGTTTAGTTATTATTGCTCCAATTTTTGGTCGAATACTCCATAAAGAAAGTGCTGGTATAGTCAGAAGTTGTGAAAGTGTAACTATTCACAAGAATCTTTTCATTCATAGCTACAAAAAGATATGAAAATGAAATTGGTGACTTCTGTATTCGACTTATTAGGAATAATCAATTAAATTATGGAGTCTTTCAAATGCACACAAAAAAAAAACCGCTTTTAATGAAATTGGGAATATTAAACGTTTGTAGATCAATCAAAAAAAAAAATCACTCCCAGTCAAAAATACTAAACTTGAGAATAGAATCAGTGAATAAATTTTATATTACACTCGGCAGAGACATCAAACAATATTTATTAAATAAAAAAAAAACAATATTTCTCTTGTTTCTTCAATTGATCGTCTTATTGTGTTTATCTATTATTATTATTATTATTTTAAAATAAAACTAAACATGTGCTTTCACAGACGATTTATTTTTCCATATTTCCATAGCAACTTACATTCAGTATAGGTTCGACTCACATATAAAATAGAACATGAATTATTAACAAAGCTTGCATGGTAAAGTTTGAGGAAAGCAGTATTTAGAATAATTTAATATTTAATGGATATATGAATGGTAAAACTTTAGTTTTCCATCTAAGAATTTTTTTCCTCTTCGTTTTTCTCTTTCTTTGTTTCGCACTTTACTAATTTCCAAATATGTATATTGTTATAAGTTATAATAAACTAAGCTCCCAGGTTAATTATATTTGGATTTAGATTTAGATTTTAGATTTATATTCGTTAGAGCCTTTGAAATTTATTGAATAAGAAAAAAAATCCAAGTGACAACTAGAGTTTGTAGAAGATAGCTGATAATTTATCGAGAAACACATAAAAACAAACCTCCAATAGCTTTTTCAATTTTCGACAAATTGTTCGTCTCTTTCGACACTAAACAGCAATGAATCCCAAGAGATTTATCGTATAATGACAATATTTTCGTGGAATTACTACCAATATTAAACAAAAATTCTATATTGTTGTTGTGAATATAATTTGATTTATTCCAATGTGGTTTGTGTCTATCCGATTAATAATATTTGGACATTTTCCACACAACATAAACTAAAATATCTTGTCTCAAAGGAAATATATAATAATTAGATGAATGTTCATTCAACCTCTTGAATTTGTGATCTTAATTTACTGGATATATAGGTTCATCCCTTACACAATTAACCCTTTTGTGGCGAAACCTAAGAATTATTAGTATAAGTTTTTACATTTTGTTGATCAAAACAACGACCCTAGTGATTCTAACAGCACTGTTGATAGTCCAATAAACACAAAATCCAGAACAAAATTCAATATATCAATTGGTTCCATCAAAAATTCACCAGTGTCCCTCATCACACCTCTCAAATTTTAGGACACATTTAGCAATAATAAATAGTTTTAAAACAAAACCTGACTTATATATTACAAAATACAGATTTTATTCGAGAAATAATAGCCCACAACTCATAATATAACTCCAGTCTCGTTCTGTAAAAATTTTGTTGCGTTACATTTTGTTGGTTACATTCATTGGAATCGCCTTAGCCTCTTTATAACGTTTTCTCTTCATATAGATCTACAAATTACGGACTAAGAGGAGGCCTGTTGGACTGACGAGTAGAGCGCATGTTGAATCGTGGTAAGAAATCGTGTAACGATTAGAAGAAGTAGTCAGCGGTCTGGGGGCATAAATTCAATATTTAGTAACCTTCTACTGTACATTCAAATATTTTTTTATGTATCAAATAATAATTTTCATCCACAGAAAAAAAAAACATATAATAGAACCTAATTGAGTTCTATTGGGAAAATATTCTGCTTACTCGATAATAATAGCAATATAACAATCGTAATTGATTTGTCAATTAGCAACGCTATTCGTTATCAGAATGGTTCAATAATAATAATAATAACGGAAACTGAAAATAAAACAGAAATTTCATAATAAAATATAAACAAAAAACAAGCAAACATTGATAAGAGCAAGCATATTGAAATCATAAAGCTATTTTGAAAAAGGTATTCAAACAAATATTCCACTAGCTATTGATATTTGAAAATACAGCACAATAAATATTCCCTCGTCAATTTCATAGAATGAATCAAACAATCATAACAATTGGATAAACCAAAATTTCTTTGTTTTTGTTAAGAACACAAGTAAATTTAAAATAATATCTACACCAAGAAATGGACAATTTTCAAAATAATCATAACAATATTATTATTAAATTCGTTTTTTGATTATAATTCAAACGAATTTTATGTGTTCTTGTGTTTCTAACTCTATAGATTTCAAAATCTTTTTCAGTTCCACTCGTGTAAAGTTCAATAAGCTGAATAAAGATAGTGAATATTGAACATCAAAAATTGTACGGCTTCAAGCGAGATAATACTATAGGAACGTAAAGTTATACTCCACATTGAATAATTTTATTATTATTTGTTTTATTATTTCCATTCCCTTATTTCTAGATTGTTCAAACTCTAATGTAATATTAATTCAATGATTAATGAACATATGAATAGCGAACTCATTTTATTTGTAACGATAAGTTAAATAACAAAATGATCCAATTGATTTCGTTCTTTTATTTTTTCAATTTAAATATGAATTTGCTGTTGATGTTAATCAATCATTAAACTAACACAACATCATGGAATTTACTTTTCCGAATGATCGAAGCTACATATTATATTATTCATAAAATCCATAAAGCTTTGCGAACTTTTATTTTTGGAAAGGGGATTATCCGTTATTTTCAAAAAGTCGAGTTTAAAATGGGATTAACTTGAACTTTACATGATAGATCCAAATGATACAGAAAAAATTTTCAAAAATCACTCATTACGAATTTTAGAAATTTTAAAAATTATTTATGTATAGTTGCGTAAAATGTCTGTGCATGAAAAATGAATAATTTAATCGTAATCTCTACTGTAAATATAAACTTTTTATACTATAAATAAACACGAATTATTATTTATTTTAATAGAATACTTGACCCGGCGCATCCACCAAAATTTCAGGCGGTCACGTTTTAAATTATAATTTTATTGATAAAGACAGTAAAAAACTATCCTCTTTATAATAAAATTATTTCAAATATTATATTTTCTGGATGCTTCCAAATGTTTTTGGAACGCCTATCAGATAGTAATGATATAGATATCTAAATGATATCGGATTGTTAATTCAATTCACTTCAAAGTGCCTTAAACGAGATATCATTCCACGGGATTTGTCTGTTATAATCGTATTGTGTTATCTATTTATCTACCATTTCAATGGTTAGATTCAAAATCCGCTTTGAAATGAATGAAACTTAAAATTCAACACGAGCATTGAAAACTTTCACCAATATAATTACTTCTTTCTATTTTGCGTCTATCATAGCGTTGTTAAGGTAACAAAAGGAGTGCTTTAATAAAAAAGGAGTGCGTTAATAGAAAAGGAGTGCTTTAATGAAAAAGGAGCGCTTTAATGAATATTACAGCACTCATTTTAATTTCAAACGGCTAATTTTTATCAACAAAGGGTGCAGAATAGAAAAAATAGTATAAAAAACTCGTTTCAAAAGACAATTCCTGCACTCGACCATTAAAAAAGTCACTCGTTTTTTAAACCTTGTCTCGTGCAGGAATTGTCATTTTTTGAAACTTGTTTTTTTATATACTATTGTTGAATTAATGGTTCAATAAAAGTTCTTTACTAATACCGTCTGTGAAATAGATTTTATCACTATTCTTCATTTGACGAATCAGAGCTATGTCGCAAAAGACTTTGGCCGTCACGACACTTTTATTTTATTTATTTTCCATTCGATTACTCTTAAACGATGATCTATTTCATTGTGCATCTGTTAGTTAATACATAATATATAGCGAAAGGAACCTTGTTTCAACAGAGTGTCTCACGATACCTCTTGTTCCCCTAACGTTTTACATTATTTATTTTTTTCTTTCAATAATTTTTATTAAAGTCGACTTTAAGATAACGAAAAAAACAAACACAAAAAAGCTGAGAATTCCATGGACCGTAAAGTTAAGCGATTTGTAATGCTGGAACAGATACAGCAATACAAACATGAATCTGTTTAGGACATGTAAACGACAAAGTGGGTAAATTGAGATTTTATGAATATAATTTTTAAAGACATAGAAGAATAGAAGGAGATGAGTTTTGATTTGATTTGATAGATAAAGAACTGCGATTGGAGATAAGAATTTATAAAGCTTATAAAATAGAATGAGAATAACAGATGTTCGACAGACCAGGTAAGCAAAATAGACGGACGAGAATATGAACTGTAGACGAAAATGATACTGGACAACATTAATGAAAAATTCCTGTAGGGAGTGTAGGAGGCTGTACCGTGTGCTTGCTCTTCAAACAACATAACAAAATATTTATCTATTTCTTAACAATCTTCACCCACTATTGTTTTATTTTAATTAGAAAAAAAATATTTATCTTTCCACATGACTTATTTCGCTTAACATGATGGATCAAAGTTGTCAGAAGACGATTTTGTTTTACATAGGCACCACAGAAAGCTGTTTCATCATAGATCCATCGTGTAAATGGATAAAAGAATCGTTTCAATGTTCAAACATTTCTTGAATGTCAACAATTTGAATCCTCAAGTGCATTTCAATCAAACTCCAAATAGCAAAGCTACTTCTGGGGAGTACGATAGAGGAAGAAAAGCTTTAATGATATTCTGATAAATTGTAGAAATCGTTCTATAGAAAATTACGTTTAAGATTGATTTATATTCGTAATTAATCACATTTCGATAAGAACTCATCAATTCCAATATTAATTAAAGGACATCTCCGAGCTTATATTAAACAGCTGGAGATTGACGTTAAATATTAATAAATTTTCAAGCTATAATATGATTATGATTATAGATAGATAGAAGTTTGTTGTTGCATTTTCAAGTAATTATGATTCTCTTGTAGGATTGAAGCAAACTCTTGTGCAAGAGATAACGTCAACCTGCTCAAGAATTAATTAAACAAAGTAATATGTGCAGTTAAATTTTAGAAAAAAATGAAAAATTGAGAAGTTTTCAAGAATTTCCTATTCAATAACAAAACAAGTTCGCTAAACTAAATTGAATTTATTATAAATAATAATTAGTTTTGATCGAAAGTTTTGATTGCTTCGATTAAGAGGCGTATTTGGCAAGATTTTTTCGTTGTTACATCCGAGAAAGTATTTTGTACTCTCAGTGAAAGTTTAGATGGAGTTTTCATATTTTTCTTCAATAACACAAATTTTCCAATTATAGTAGTAGAGAGTTATTTGCTATTTTGCCAAGTCACATCCATTCAAACGCAAACTAGAGCTTTTAGTTGCATTAAAATAAAATCATCATCATCATCAGCCGTGTTGTTTTGTTGTTTAGTTTTTTAGTTTTTTTTTAATTTAAATAAAAATTTTGAGTTGATTCTAGGAAATATTTGATTCTCTCTATTATTAATATATGGCGTAACTTCTGAAATTTTGCTGATTGAATGAATGCATCGAAAATATTGGAAAAAAAATTCTAGATATGTCATAATTAAATAAATATTTCAATTTGTCTTGGGAACCAATCCATAAAAGTTAACAGCCAATTGTAGGAATAAAGTGCTTCATTTTATGATTCAATCGATAAAACAAGCCATTAAAAGCTCTGTTATTGAATATATTGAAGTTATTTTCATAACAATTGAAACATCAGTTTTATATTCCATCCAAGAGAATATGTACTACTTATTATTATTATTATTATTATTATTAAGGGTTGATTATTGAAAAAATAATTTTCAAAATACTCTACTTTCTAAACTTATTTCTAATATTCAAGAATTATACTCATTTAAAACAAAATTGACAATCCAGTTTGATATATAAAAATTCATATTTTTTGAAGTAATTGATCATATTTGAATAAATCGACAACTATTGCATTCAAATTTTATTTCTCTATCAATACAAGTACGTTTAAATCAAATTAATCGAGCTTTAGTCGACGAAAATTAATTATTTCTCATATAGCGATCACCCGGCGCATCCACCATTATTCGACAAAAAAATGGGTTTATTTTTGAAATTAACTAAAGAATTTTTTAACAATTCTTATTCAAAATTAGTGGATAATCAAATTGATCGATGAAAAATATCAAGAATTCAAATTAATACAAATTAGCAATGTAAAATATTTCGATAATCTCAAAAAATTAGAGACTTTCTATAAAAAGCAGTACAGATTGGCTGGAAAAAAAAGATATTTTATTTCAGAGTAACGCATTCAAAAGGAAATCTTTTATTTAATTTTCATTGTGCCAAGTCAGCAGTTTCATTCAATTCATCTGCGACTCACGAAAAATTCTTTATGACGGATTATGGGAAGCAATAAAAATGATGATATATTTTATTTTGGGAGGTTCTCGTTGCTGACAGTTCCGTAGTTAAGGTTTAATCGCCGCATATACAGCTGTCAGGTTTATATATCGTGAATGGCAACCCTGGTAAATTTTACGATTGGATTTGAGCTTCTATTCATATATAAAGCTCATTTCTGACGTCTATATTTTCTAAGGATGAATTTTGTTCAACAAAATTTTTGGAGAGCTTTTAAAGAAGGTCAAGAACAAAGGGAGATGGATGAATAAAATTAATAGTCTTCGATTATTCGATGGATTTCGTTTTTTTATCCAATAGTTAATCAATAAATAAGAAAAAAATAAATTACTTATCTACTTTAACTTATGCAGTCTCTAGTTTCGAATTATTTTGAAAGTTTGTTTTCGAGGATATTATAACTCTCCCAAATATCAGTTTAAGGTTAAGGTATGTTAAATTGTTCTTTCTTTGATCCAGTTATATCGAATTTCTTATTTAAATTTCTTGTCTCCTTGTACCAAGATCTAGATTGTCTTTTTCTATTGATGATGACTCAAATTACCGGCTGTACAATATTTATTGTACATTGAAAGAGTCTCCTTATCAAGAAACAAAGTACAAATTATCGCTCTCAAATAATAATTTATTCACATGTTTTATTAATAGAAAATTAATTTTCTCCATTCTAGAAAAATAAAAGTGCTAAAATAATAGAAATTGTAAACTGGGAAAGTTCACTATAGAAAAAAATTCAATATTTATAAAAACAATTTTTAATTTAGCACATATCAAAATTATTGATAACACAAGTGCATTAATCTCTTTAAGCTTTTGAAATAACCGTTTTAAATACACACAAAAATTATTTGATTACTTCTAATCTTTTTGTTGAAAAACAGAAAAACAATAAAAGAGTCCGAGCGCAAACTCTATGCGCAACAGACAGTTGTTGTGCTCGAATAAAGCTCGAAACGTTTTAAAACAACACCAAAGCTTCATAGTGTTGGTCGTATCAATAAGAAAGCTCTCAACACTCATCATTACAATTACGTGACTATTATCGAAAATAGATAATTATGGGATTAAATAATGGAACTAATGGTCCGCCTAACGATATACCAGATGAAGTTTGGAATATTATGCATCAATTTCTATTGGGCATAAAAAATCCACGATTAGATTTACGTGAGGCCCATTTACGACCAGCAGTTGAAAATTGTTATCTATTTATTATATTCATGTATGGTTTATTAATTATCATTGGTATATTATTAAATATTGCTTTATTAATTCATATGATACGTAGAAATTTTCATTGTGATCCAACTTATAGTTTTATTATAAATAATGTGATTAGTGATTTAATAAAATGTATTGTTGTTTTACCAATTACATTATATGTACTTTTAATACAAAACTGGATGTTGGGTGAACTATTATGTTCATTTCTACCCATGATTCAGGTGAGCTGTTGATGGTGAAATTATAAATTTATTGATTTTACAAAAATTCTGTGGAATACTTTCAAGCTTTCAATCAACACTAAATATTGTAGAAAGCTCTTCAAATGACCCGTAAGGGGCACTGTTATATAAAAAAAATTCAACTAAATAAAAGTACATAGTAAATATTTATAAGCATCGTCACTCGGACCTTATTGATGAATAGGTAATGTCTACCACTCGAAGAATATGAGAATCTCAACTTTATCTTTGTACGTCATTTGATATTGGGAGCTGGAACGTTTTTTTTTTTTTGTTTTTTTTTTTCGGAATATACAAACTGACTAATAAACTCTTATATAACAGCTAGAATACTTGATTAATTCAAATTGGAAACGACGTGTGGTAGAGTAGCAGCCAAGGAACCGATCAAAAGATAATTTATACATAATATCAAAATTTTAATCAAGATTTTTCTGGCTTACGCATAAATTCATCGAGTTCAAGCAAAAGAGAAAATGGAAAAAACTAAATACAGTGAAACCTCGTTTGGGCGAGTGACTAGAGGGAAAATAAGTGTGCGTTCAGCGGAAGTGCCTGCCTAGGAGAAGTTTTCTTACAAAAAAAAGATCAATACAGCTTTTTCCATATAGAATTTACGTTAAAAAAGTTTGTGGGATTAGGAAGTGTCCGTTAAGAGAGGTTCTACTGTAATCGAATTTTTTTATTTCAATCAATTGAGATTAGACACAATGTTAGATAGACACAAAATACTTTGTTAACCGTTAAAAGTCTCGAAAGATAAACACTATAATATATCAGAAGATTGAAGAGTCTTTTGGGCCAGTGCAAACGCCACAATTACTGCAAAGAAACATGTCTTGGGGGAAGCTTCAAATGTAATTACAAGTTAAAGGATCTCGTTAAATATTATTTATATACATAATTTTGCATACATTAATTATCAATGAAGCATTATTCGTATTAGTGATTGAAGCTTTCAAACCTCTTTAGAAGTTCAATAGTCAATTATTTACAGGATGCAATGGGTGCTCTGAATAAATAGCCCAGTTATTATTATGCCGTTTTCCATCCCTCGAGCTCACCAATATGAGTCAATAATATTTTATTCTAAAATAAATCAATAGGAAATACATAATGCATGAATTGTTGATGAGTTAAAAACCCTTGACCATATTTGAATAATTTCAAACAAAATAAAAAAATTAAAATTATTTCTGTCATACATTAGAATGCCCACAAAAGGTATGAAATTTTGAGTATCAAATTTTTTTTTCAATCCTAATAGTCGGAGAAAGTATATGGAGTTATATAAATCTAACCATATGCGATAGTGTGATCTTACAGCTTGATGGAAAATCGATGGTAGAATATTCCGAACAATTAAATTCAATTAACTGTTGAGAGCTTTGAGTGAGTTGATGGATGGAAAAGATCTTACTGTAGGCAGAGATTACGTTACTTTGAATAAATTATAGTGCAGGCTTGCAAAACTATAGCATGTTTCAATTATAGTTCGACAAAAATTGCTTTGTTGCAATAGAAAAATGAGATCGACTCCTAAAAAAAAAATACAACCAATAGTTCAATTTCTATAATGTTTTAATTAAAATTAAATTGTAATATATTTAGATGAACAAAAACGTCATTTATTAATATTTCGTGCTTCAATTAGTTAAGTAATTTGTGATAAATTTAAGTATTAAACCAATTAAATTTACATTAATAAAATTAAAGTTTACCAAAAAAATCAATTTTCTATTCATTATAATATACAGACTGACATTGCATTTTTAAACTATAATTCCACATTGTGAATATTTCCAATATAAATCGATATTTGAATTATGATATCACAACAACAAACAAAATTACTAATTAATAAATTCCATACTCATTTTATAGGACATTCCGCTTCATACAACAACATTAACATTTCTATTGATGGCCTGGGATCGATTGCGATATATCAGATATCCAACAAAACCCCGTCTACCAGCTCTTGTTTGTACAGCTGGTACATGGTTGACATCAGTCTGTTTGGTACTACCTTACCCGATTTATATAATTTACGTTGATCTAGGTGTAAGTATATAATTTTATTCATAGTATGTCTCAAATAAAAGAAACACGTTGCAAAATCAGCACCAAAAAAAAAGCGATATTTTAGTCTATATATAGTAGGCGTTGATCTTGTTACATACTGCCTCTATACATATTGATTGATAATATCAGTTTTATCACGAATTGGAGCTTTTCTCGGTATTTTATGCAATTCATGAAATTCCCCAAAGACAGTCATTACTAGAATTATCGAAATTTTGTTGAATAATTATTAATGTGGTGCAATTTGCAATTTGTATCTGTCATCATCAATTTTATCAATGACACCGTTGTAATTTATTAGAATTCTGTTTATCAAACTATTGAAATATGATGTATATCCTACTAAAATAATCTCGATAAATACCGAAAGTAAAATCTATAACACCACAAAGGAACGGGGGCAGATTAAAATAAGACTGTCTCTAAAGTAGATAGACTCCAAACTTCCAAATAACCCATCAAACGAACATTATACAACGAAGCTTCACAAGAAAGTTTTGATAGAATAGGGGTGCAATAAACTATCACAAGTATTCCATGAGGTATTCCAATGATGATACCTGTAAATTGTGAACAAGAAAATTCAGAGATCAAGTGAAATCATTCAAAAAGCTCCCAACTGGTTTTTTTTTGTCTCTATTTTGTTCATTAATATTATTTGGAATGAAGAATTTTTTTTTATTACAGTCGCCTTAAATATAAGAAATTCCTGGAATTTAGCACGATTATTCGACTTTGACCTTCCAATTCTAAAGCAAATGCTGCCAACATTAAGGCAATAAATCATATTATTTATTGCAATTGCGGTTAGGGAGTAACATTGTGTATACAAACAAGAAAAAAGTAGTTCTACTATTGTTGGCGATAAATTTTAAATAATGTTGCGTTTATACCAAAAAAAACTTTTATCATCAATACCAAACTGAAATTAAATATGTACACGTGATTGATAATAAAGGAGCTGTTAGGTGGAAAATATCACAACTTGAGAGTCTGATAGTGGTTTTGAAAAACAAGCACAGAACTGTTTAGAGCAGCAGTCAACAAAGTCATCATGATTGATTACCAATATTTGGAACGAATAGATAACAATCGTAAATTGGATTTAAAAATTAAATTCAAAAACGATTCGTTGTATTGAATGAAATTATCTCGGTATAATTCTCAAATCTGTTGATCTATTGATTGCTTCAGTTCTGTATGATTAATTAGTTCATAATTCTAACTTGAACTATATAATAATATTATTGTTATGTAGATTGGTTTTCAAAATTTATAATTAAAGTTGTTTCGTCGCTTGCAAAATTTAGATAAGATTATCTTTCATATACTGATTCTACTATATAAATTATATTGGCGCTTATTATTACGTGTTTTATATTTTATTCAAGCTGAACAACTCACAAATAGAAACAAAAACAAGATGAAGACGGGCTGTTGAAGCTCTAAATATATTTTTCGCGGTCAATTCGATTGTCCCTTGTGTTATTACTTTATTACTATCATCCATTGGAAATTCTCTTGTAATTATTGTATACAGACTGGACCGCCTCAGAATTTCCTAGTCTCTAACTCCGAAAAGTTAGAGAAACCTTTTTAACACCAAAATGTTCTCTAGATTGATATCTAGAGAACTTAAGATACTCGAGTGCGTTTTTTCTCGAGTGTGTATAATTGTCTTGTAGAAAAATTCTGCAATGTCGTTACAAAAATATTCTAGAATTTCTGTTTTGCATGCAAAAAAAAAAAAACAGTAAAAATAGTTATACGATCTCAAAACAATTCAAGTAATTAGTTTAACCTCAATCAGTATAATAAAAGAACAATCTAGAATTGTAAGTTGTTCTGTAAAGCTTCATTTTAAACATTAAAACTAACTCGATGAAACACTCACCATTCTCGTCCATTATATTATAACTTAATTACAATCCGTATATAATTGGCAAACAAAATACTGTTTCGAGAAGATTTAATTTATTATGATAATAAATACGTCTCTTCATTACAATCACCATAAAAATTCAATTAATTGTAGATTTATCAGTCTCTATTTTATATTTTTCCATTGAGAGTGATTCGGTTTGATAAAATCTGAGTTAAACCGATTCTTGTTTGCAATTAAGATATTATTGATTCTTCGTCCAAATTGCTTTCTCGTAACAG
>JAZBGX010001518.1:0-17059 GCA_037414775.1 Zonitis immaculata
CTGACGGCGCTCAGGATACCTGTTAAGATATAAGTCACTAGCGGCCACAGAATCTTCGTTAGCCAAATTATAACATTTCAACATGTCAAATTTTTCATAATTCCCAAACATAATTTATTATATGAGTTTATTTTTCGAATAACAATGAAAAATACAATAATAACAAAGAGAAATTCTATTACAACAACCTGTGAAATTGTTTGTTGATAATTGTTCATTTGTTTTCATATGATCAAATCTAATATTTCCACGGATGACTATACTAGAAAATAAAAATCTCTGTATCTTCTTCAATTTTGGAAATAAATTACTATAACCATACATTTTTGGAAAGTCCAAAAAATAAAGATTCTATTAATAATAAAATCAACTATGGTTTCTATTTAAAAAAATACAACTTTATTTTTTTTTGGAAAAATGGAAGCCTTTAAAAATAATCTGAATACACCACTGGATTGTACTTGAAAAAGTGCCTGAAGAATGTTTTTACAGAATTGAATTATTTTGAGAAATAAAAAAGTTATTGCCACTTTTCGAAATCATGAAAATTCGAAAAACGCCCTGTATCTTTGTTATCATCAAAGGTATCGTGATGCGGTTTACACCATGCGACATTTCTCGAAAATCGATTCCATGACATAAGTCAGTTTTTCTCTATCTGGTCTGGATATATGTTTTTCCTGTTAAAACCATCCAATTTGCAGCACCCTGTATAGCTATTAGGTCTTCAAAGAGGGGGTTTCAAATTTGGAAAAAATCAAGATCTTAGTAATAGTTCAACTTAGACAAACTAAATTTAGTACACCTTCTGAGTATACTACGGACTTCAATTGATATTAAGTAGAGCAATTGTATCATTATAAAGGGTTGATTAGGGATTGCGCGCCCTTAAAATGTAACAGAATTTCTTAATCCGTTGACAGGTTTAAAAAATTATTATCTCATTGTATAGGTAAATTAATTTGAAAACTTTGTTTGCTCTTATTTTTTTTTTAAAAAACTGTCGTTTTCGAGAAAAATCCACATAAGTGAAGACATGTTATAATAATAATTAAAATCATAGGAAATTTAATAGTCGGCTATGAACTTCAATTTTAATTAAAAAAAAAAAACAGTTGATAAGTGTGAGTCAAAATAATTTAATTTAACAAATAACTCAAATAACAGAATTTGAGATACGCCACTAATCCTTTAAAAATTGTTCAAAATGATCACCGTTTTCCCTCAGACATAAATTTATTCTTCGTCGAAAATTGAAGTCTACTCTTTCCAATAACTGCTGATAATTTCTAATCAAGTTGCATTAATTCGTAATGCGATTCCACAATTCTGCTTGGGACGCCTGGCGATCGTGGGGGCCAAACTTGTGGACAATTATTACCGCGTTCAATCCATTTATTTGGATACTGGTGGCTTAGAAATTCCCTAAAAATAATACTAAAATGCGGCGGTGCTCCATTATGCATAAACCAATGTTCCAGTCTAAGGTGCAGTGGTATATCTTCAAGTAAGTCTGGAAGAGTATTTTGGAGAAATTCCAAATAATATACAGTCGAAGCTCTATATAGTGGAATGTAGAAATGCAGTAAGAATTTTCACTATATAGAGCTTTTCACTATATAGAGCGGTCTTGCTAAATGCTTATCTCCTTTCAAGATAAGAGAAGCAGGTTATTTGGGTGACTTACAATGTAATGTAAGCAAACATTTTTGATCATACCTAATTTATTTGGCTTAATACAAAGTGTAATTACAATTTTTGGAAATAGTTAGTATTTTTTTTCGGATAAAGTTAAACACTTGCGTTTCGATGACATAATTACCACTTTAATGTTTGTAAAACACTGATGTAGAAAGAATCATTTTTCGTTCATGATTTTTCTAGAAAACTTGAATTTTTGGGGAAAACCTACAATTTCTAATACCAAAATGCAAGGCAGAATTGTAATTCCAGTTAATCCGATAACAGAATGTGGGAGCAAAAGCGAGACTACCTGGCAAACTGGTTCTAATGTGGGTGATGTTTAGGAAGGTAATTGTGAAAATTTCACTATAGAGAGCTTCAGCTTCACTATATACAGATAATTTTAACATTAGACTAAATGGTATTCGATCCGTTCTTAGCAAAAAATTCACTATAGGAAGCTTTTCACTATACAAAGCTTCACTATATAGAGCTTCTACTGTATAAGGTAAATGTCCCAATACCGGAACGACGAAGCGTATACCGTAAATGTCCCAATAGCTGAGGTCTTAAGGTCAAGTTTCAGATACTTTTGTTTAGCATTTTATTATGCAACAATTTTAAACCTCAATTTTTTTTTTGATAGAAGTACATAGATTTCAAATTATATTGGGATTATTATCAACCAATTATGAGCTATCGTAATTTTTATAATGATTTTTAATTGAATAAAGTGCCAATGTACCTGTAGCTGACATGTGTTGATCCAGTGGTGGACATTTGTTGTCCCAGTAGCTGATGATATTTTTTGTGAGGTAAGTACATAAATAAAAATATTCGAATATAATTACAAGTAAGTGAAGTTTTTATTAAATTCGGAGTAGAAAAATTTATTTATAATATTTATCAATTTCTGGTATGATATATAGTCCTCGATTACCCACAACCTTTGGATTATTTATTATTGCTATAACACTGTCACGAATTTTCTACCACAACTTGTCCGGAGGATTCGGCCATTTCCAAAACTTTTTACCTAAACACATTGCACTTACGAATACTTCGTCTTCTTTCATCTTTTCAACAATACCGGGGTAATATTTGTCTTCATATTTTACTATTACGTAGTCATTAATCTTTAGACCTACCAAAGCATTATCATTTGTAAACGAGTAATCTGAATCAGAGTTATTATTAACTTTCTTAGGGTGTACTTTCTTTGTTTTCTTCAAAACTTCTAAGGAGTGCTTTTTTTCTTCTCTTTTTTTTTCTTTCAAGTTTTTCTTCTTCATGTTCTTTTTTCTTATTTTCTTTCTTTTCATGATATTCTTTCCATTGTTGAGAAGTAGCAACAGATGGGATTTTCTCTTTTCTTCTTTTTTTCATGTTGTTTTCTTCACTGGAAGGCCAAAATAATATTCTTTTAATGGTGAAGGTATGTTGGAATCATCTTCAAATTTTGGTTTCTCGCTAACATTTGTAGTTATTTCATCAATGGTCTCTGTACAATTGACGGGGGTACTATGGCGAATTACACACGATTCTTGAGATGTACTTTCTTTCTCAATTACTTCAATTTCAGTCTCAATGCCCTTTGTCATTGGCAAATTATTGTCGACTATCAACTGACCATTTTCATTTATTTAACATTCGACGATACTATTATTTATCAATAAATTATCCAAGTCCATCCAGTGTTCATTTTCAATGTTGTTATTATTGTTTCCCAAAATTGTTCCAGTATCAGTATTAGAATTTTTATGACTGATATCATTACGTAAACTTTTCCAAAACATATATAACGATTTATCTTCAATATTGCCATTCCAAATTCCATCTTGACAACTTTGAAACTGCTGTAATTTATTTCCAATTTTTTCCTCTATAAAGTCTATATGGTTAATTGTCTCTGTATTCAAAACCTTTTTTTCTGGTTCAACATTTCTCAAAATTCGCGAATAATCAACAGCATCTGCATTGAAGGGATATAAACCACATTTTCTAAATCCATTAATAAACATGTCAGTTGTTAGAGCTTTTTCTAATGTTTTTTGGAGAAGAGGAGCGAAATTTTCTCTCTTCAATTTCTTGCCGTTATTCTGAATTTTGAATTCTAGTACAGATTTTTTCCAATACTAAATACAGCTACATCCATTGGTTGTAGCATATGGGTTGAATTTGGATAAAGCGCTATCAAAATAATCCCATGCTGGCTGCAGAAGTCAGCTAGTGGCATAGTAAGATGAGATTTATGTCCATCAATGTAAACAATAATGGAAAATTCAGTATGTTGAGTGAGAACCCATGGGTAGAATATGTTGGCTATATATTCATAGAAATTTGCACTGACCATCCAGCCACTTTCACTTTTTCCTACACTCCAATTTGTTGGTAGCAACAAGGAAACCGATGCAGGAATTCGTTCATAAGGGAAAATGACCATTGGTGGTGTTTGTAAACCTACAGCATTACCACCAAGGAGAACCGTCAGACATTCTTTTTTATCATTTCTATTGAAATTATAAATGCACTTATTTCCTTTTTTTCCAATCACTCTTTCACCTTTAGGGCATAAAAAAAATGCTGTTTCGTCCAGATTAAAAATTCGATTTCCATTTTTAGTGATGTCAAAATATCCTTCAGATTTTAAATAATGTTCAACTTCTGTAAACCAATTTCTTATTTGACTTTCAGAAAGAACATCTCTTGAACCACAAATATTTGTTGCTGTTCTCATGGATAACTCAGGGTGTCTTTTCTGGAAGTTTTCGAACCAATGCCTTCCAGGTCTGTTATTACTAAAAGGGTTTCGTTTTTTAGTTTCGTTGAGCAGTAATTGTACACTATCTAATAGTTGATCTTTTTTTTCAATTGAAAATACTGTCAGCTACCGGGCCACTGTCAGCAACTGGGACGTTTACGGTAGGACTGTTTGTTATTATTTTAAATTATTTACATAGTTCATAGAAAAAAGGAATTTGTCACCTCCTATAAAATAGACATTTTCCTATTTGAGAGTCATGAAATTGATTAGTTTTGCCAAAATTTAATATAAAAAAAGAAGAAATTCGAAACAGTCCGAACGACCCAGTATCGGAACACTTGAAAAACCTTGTCCCAATACCGGAATATGGTTGGCCCAATACCGGACCAGTAACTAAAACGACCCATTTTTCAATATAATGATATTTTTTTAAGCAAAATATAAGATGAAATATAATTTCCTTCATAATACATACAAAATATAATTTTTTTAACACAAATGATTTAGAATATAATTCATTTGGGTGATTCAGATAAACTATTAATTCTTTTTTTTCTTAATATTTTCATTTTTCCGTTTTTTGATTTCTCTGTCTCTTCTGTTCTTGCTCTAATTTTTTTGCTTCTCTTGCTTTTAGTCTCTCCATTTTTCTATTTTTATTTTCATTTTATTTTCTATGTAATTCTATCCACTCATTTTGAGTTAACACGGTGGGACGTTTAACTCTAGGTTTTCTTTTATTCACGTAATGAGGATTTGGCCAAAACAATTTATTTTCAAATAATTCCGAGATACCACTAGGTGCTTCCGGTTTTGGAGAATTTGAATTATCTGGAAAATTTTTGATGGTTTAAACAAGTTAAAAATTAAGAGACAGCTGAACTGAATCTATTCAGTACAAAATTTTCATCCAATTTTTCTGATGGAAAAATTAAAATGAACTAGCCTTTTAAAATACTGTCAGTTGTAAAATTCGGAGTTATCGTTGCTATTGCTGTCGTGGAAATATTTAATGTAATTATAGGAATGTCTGAGCTTGCTACTTCCAATAAAAAGTCATCTTGACCATCACTCAATTTAGGTGAATCAATTCTAGTGGATACAGTTCCAGAGTCACTATTATTGGAGCAGGATATCAGCTCTGCATTGTTCTCATAGGTGTTATTATTAATAATTTCAGAATCGAGAACTTCGTTCACCGTTTTTTCTCCTAAATTAATTAGTGAAAAATCAAACTGAATGAGTCAAGTCAAACTCCACAAAGTTATACAAAAAATAACAATAGAAATAAGTGTAAAATAATGAATAAACGTTTAGTTTTACTAAAAATTAACGTAAGAAGTATAAATTGAATGACATAAATACCACAGTTTTTTTTTAAGTAGACCCAATACTCGAATAATCCTTTATTATGTTCTCTCCCAATGTAAAATCCCTCATCCTCTGAAGCTTTAAAGTCTTGCAACACATGTACTTGTAAATATTTTGTTTTTCAGATTCATTTGTATCTTGTTGAACTTCCGAATTTTCACTATCAGCCGGAGAATTATCTTTTGGTGTAGTCGTATTTTTGTTTAGAATATTGTACTTTACAGCGTTAGCATTGAACGGACACAGTCCACATGCTTTGAAACCATGCTTTATTGTTTCTTGTAATGTTGCCATCGACTGTATAGCTTTATTCAGCAAAGGTGCAAAGTTGTCTTTTTTTAATTTTTCACCATGACTTTTGATTGTATGTTTATCAACAGTTTTTTTCCAAGCACTTTTCATTGGATGAAATACAGCAACATCCAATGGTTGCAGTAGGTGAGTCGCATTTGGGTAAAGGGCTACTAATTCAATTTGATTTCTCAAACAGAAATTGACGAGCGGTAAAGTCAAGTGGGATGAATGACCATCTACGTATAGTACGATCGGTAACTCAATTTTTTTTTCTATTAACCACGGGTGAAAACAATTTGCGATGTATTCATAGAAAGTTTCTGCGGTCATCCACCCCTTTTTCGAACCACTGATAAACCAACTTTTAGGAACATATTTCGAAATATTATAAGAAATACGTTGATATGGATAAATGATCATTGGTGGAACCATGCCACCTGCAGCATTAACCATGAACAAAGTGGTGATATTCTCTTTATCATTCGTATTCACAACTTTATAAACAGCCTTTGTGCCTTTTCGTGTGAATACAGGTTCTGCCTTTGGGCATAGTTGGAATGCACTTTCGTCCGCATTAAAGATACGATTATAAGGAATATCCATCAAATTTTGTACAAAATCAGTTGTTTGGGGCTTCATTTTACCGCCTTCTTTTGTTGTTATGGCGTGAATGAAATTATTATTAAAATAATGGGGGGAACTCGAGATTCTTTTTCCGCTTGCGTTGCGGTAATTTGTGCAATACTGGTGATTTGGAGACGCGGAGAATTTGATGGGGGGTTAATTATGGTATCTATTTCGGTGTTACCTGAATTTATCGATGTTTCGCTAGTTTTCTTGTTAAATCAAAATAAGTCGTGTTAAAAGATAATCATTTTTTTTCTCTAACTCGTGTGAAAAAAGTTCGTGTAAAAACAAAATTAGGTGTAATGCCTATTATAATTATATAGTTCACGACAAGTTAATTGATAAATCTGATCATTCTCCTATAAATATTACAAATATTACCTATAAAGACTTCAACAAATTTTTTCGCTATTGCAATGAGACCCTTTTTGTGTTTGTTCTTCCCATCCCAATTTAATTGTCTCATTAATGGCACAGTGAGCACATTCGAGAGTATGGCTTTCGCGGAATTGTACAGATCAGCTTCTGCGAAGCCCTTCAAATAATTCATCTGCAAATATAATAAAATTATTGTTACAAGATAATAATAAAAGATTGTTAGTGTGATACCAATTGCAATTTAACTTCTTCTGTAATCTTAGTTTCAATTAGCAAAACATCGTCTATTGTTTTGAGCGGAAAATACACGTCCGGTATAACAGGATATTGCATTGACAGAACGCTTTTTTCCGGGTCCATCTTTAGCATGGCTTTAATCGTACACAGCTTGCGATAAATCTTGTCGTTCCATAAATCTGAAATTAAACCAGGTAGATTTAATATTGAATTGATAACGACGTTAAATAAGGTAGAACTTATTATTATAGATTAAATATACTAATACTCACCGCATTTACATGATATACAATCATCAGATGGAATTGTGTTTGTCATTTTTTCATTGTTTTTTTATTTTAGTAATCTTGTATGGGACTGATAATAGAAAAACATGATAGAGTAGTGTTTGTAAAATTTAATTTGACAGAATTTTAAATTTATTCACCACAGTCAACGGAATCGTATGATTCTTCTCCACTCCTCGAATGTTCTGCCTCGGAGTGGATTAGCGGAAGCGGCAGTTTCGCATTTCTCAAAGCTTCACTTCCCGGGTCCAAGAGCAAACCCCCCATCTCGCGACAGGTCGCTTTTGTTCCTGAAAAATGAAAATCCCAGATTGTTATTTTTACATTTAAATTACAAATACGAATAGTTAATAACATATTTGTATTGTGGTTTGGAGTGGTCTTAGCGACCCCACACACCCGAGCTAAAGATCGACCAGTGTCGGGCGCTGCAGGGCTCAACTGGTAGAGGGCTACTAGCCCCCGAACATCCCACCAGTGATGTAGACTGGTACCATGGGAGGCCGGGAGCTCACAGGGTTTCCCTGCCCGGCCAGCTGCGGTTGGACTCGTGGTGGCAGTGGTTGAGACTCCGTGCGTAGTAGAGGGCGGCGGCTACCGCTCTTCGACGGGTGAGCTACGATATCTAGCTCGGGTACTGACCTGCATAGTCAGTATAGGTTTAGATAGGCCTTCTCAGTGAAGTGAGCTTCACATTTTAAGGAGGTATAGGAGTTAAGTTGAAATAATGAGATCAATTAGAAATTTTCAGGATCGACAAAAATATATTTAATACGTGTTGTATAAAAGTTTCGGAGACCTAGCGTACACCGTTTTTTTTATAAGACTAGAAATAATGACAAAGGTTTGAAAAACTCAGTGTGTATAGAGAAAAAATTGCTTAAATTATTGAGAAAATAAAATCACGTTGAGGGTACCATGTTCAAAAAATAATTAAGTTTGAAAAATATAAATTAAAAAAAATATTCAGCCGTAGCTAATGTGGGTTAAGTTTACGGCAACGTCGTAAATGGATAATAGCACGGGTAATTTAAAGTTTAAATAAAATAGGCTAAAAAAATCTCAAATAGGTTAACGAAAGTATTCAATGATTTATTTATTATTAAACATAACGAAATCAAATACTAATAAATAACTTATTGCTAAGCTTTGGCTTTTAAATGATTTAATAAGTTATCTATAGCTTTTTTAGACTTTGTTACACGAATTTTGCCATTTTTATCTTTTCCTAGTAATATTATTATTCCAGCATCCTCATCTTCACAAAAAGTTTTCATTAAGTCTTCATAGCTAATACCAGCATTGGCAATTTTTTTTAAATTCCAACAGATACACAATTACCTAACTTGATGAGTGTTTTTAAGTGTGTAGCTGATTTTTCAGCAGTAAGAACGCTTGCAATTGTATCTTTCCAAGTAATACTACGATCGATTCGTTGCTTTGTTGTGATCTCAAGAGCCTCTATAATTTTTGAAAGCATTATAACATCGTATACAGCATTATGAGCACTTTCCGCAGAAATTTGAAGGCACGAAGTCAGACCTGTTAAAGTGCACTCTCCTTTTCCTTTCCGATTTGTTAGTGATTTGATAAGAGGCAGTGTATCAGCAAAACCTATACCGGTGGTCTCAAAATCATCAATCATAGCCATTTTCTACAAGGAATTAATAAGTATACGCGCATCAAATTTACAATTGTGAGCAACTTAGACAACTGGGTGCTTCAATTTCGTAAGAAAATTACGGAATGCATCTAAAGCTAATCTTAGTGGAATTGATGGTACTTTAGTACCATTAAGCATTAATTCACCTCTAATATTTGTTAAACCATTAACTTCAGATGCTTGTACGTCAATTTTTTGTACAGGGTTTACATAAACTGAAAATGTAGATTTATTGCACAGTGTAGCAATTTGAAGAATGTCAGATTGCTTAGAAAATCTTGATGTTTCCAAATCAAAAAAATGCAATAGGCTCTGAAAGTGGTAATCCATTATTATCTTCAATTATCTCTTCATTTATACCCTTTGTATTGAGAAATAAGTCATGAGCTACATTTGCCGAAAGTAATCCCATATTCGATTCATGCTGGGTACCTTCCATTTGTTCCTTCTTATTCCGCAGATCAGCACGTTGTTCTCTCAAAAACAAACACTTTTTTTTGAACTCTGGCCGCTTCGCATTTAAAGATCGTCGTTTCGCAATTTATGCCCTCCTGTCAACGTACTTTTTTGCTTGAACACCAGGAGATAAATAAATTTTTGCTGCAGCTTCCTGAATAAAGCCTTCTCCAACATTTTTTTCACCAATAGAGCAGCTTAATCGATAATCTCCAGAAGCCGTTTGAGAGTAGCATAGAGATTTAGGGTAATGACTAGTCATAGTAGCATTCAAGCTTTCGTTCGCTTGGCTAGAAGCACCAGCAACAAATCGTTCCGCATTATCAGCTAATTGATCAAATATTTGTTTTAAATCTTAATATAAATCAGGGCCCTCTTTTATAATTTTGTGCTCATTAGTCAAAGGATTTTTAGCACATCTACACCAATCACCACAATTATTATGATTGTTGAAGGCATGATCATGAATATTTCTCAATGCCTTAGCTACTTCTTTACTTTTACCTGTATTTTGTGATATTGCATACGTAAAACAACGATGCAGATAAGATATTGCGTCTCTGGTTAATTCTTTATGAACTTTGCATATTTATGAAGTGTATTTGAAACACCTCGACTGGTGTGATTCTTGTCAGATTGCTTCATCACTTGTGATTGGCTTGCAGCACGGACATCAGCAATCGTTGACCTATCGTCATCTCCAATCAAAATTCCTACTTCTATGCAGTTAGGCAACCAATATAACTGTTCAACTATGCTGTCGGCTACAATTAGTCTTCGAAAAGAGAGCATGGTTTTGGCATCAGAAAGTATACTTCCAAGCACGGTTTTATAGACAGGTCTTGACACTGCTATCTTACTATCATTGGTAGAGGTAAACTCGAACGTTGTAAGAATTTAGTAACTAGAATTGCCACAAGGAGCGTCATAGTAGAGGAGGCCAACTGTGCGGGAGAGAGACAACAGCAACAACTCGTTATTGTTGCCTCTTTCCCGCACAGTTGGCCTCCTCTACTATGACGCTTCTTGTGGCAATTCTAGTAACTAAATTCTCACAACGTAAGAGTTCACCCCCACTACTACTAGTATCAAGACTTGTCTATAAGACCGTGCTTCCAAGTAAGTTAAAACGATATCTAGAAACCAACCTTTGTTGGTAAACCTCGCGACCTATTTTACCAAAAAATTAATCAAATTAAAACAACAAAAATGCAAGCATTTATAAGCATTTGTCAATACCTAGAATTATATACAAAGATGCATATAAAGTTCCTAAGTGTAAAAAAGCCTATACCGACGCAGAGCAACTTATATTACCGGGTGCTATAGATTTAGTGAACATTATGATTGGTATGTCGGCGGGGAACTGCTTTGCCCGATAATACTATTAGTCACAGAATTCAGCACATTATGGAGGATCTCAATATTCAATTAAAGCCAAAGATAATAATAAGTAAGCACACTTGATTTGTTACGTACGGTTCTTAGGACATCCTATATTGTAAAAGTATTAGTTGGAGTGAACAGACTCAGAATTTGTTTGGGATCCTGACTATATTTATGGATAAGCGAATAAAAAACGCATTCAATGATTCTAAGTATGGTATCTAGAGAACATTTTGAGGTTAAAACGTTTTCTTTAGCTTTTCGAGAAATGTGGAAAATTAATATCATTTATGACATTAATTAAATTCACCATAATTATGTTTCTCATACTTTATAATATTCTTCACATTATCCAAAAAATTGTACAAACCTTTCTCATGCCAAAATGTTCTCTAGCTACCACACTTTAGATCCTTGATTTTTTTTCCCTGTAACCAGAGTTAAAGCTAGACCAGGAAAGCCTGAGGCGGTCCTGCATATCTAAGAATAAAAAAAAAAAAACAGGCTATAAATTTAAAACGCAACATATTTGAATACAAACGAAAGTACAAAGGGTACCACAGACTTCGTTTTCTTAAATTGTTTTGATCAGCGATTAAAACTGTCTAGTGGAATGATTAAAATCGTGATTCGCCACTCACTACACCAGTTTTAGACCGACATGGCACTTTTCTTGACATTGAGTTTAAATATGAAACATGTGCATCGATTAGCAGTGGCGAGTTGGGGGCTGACGGTAAGAGTTGGACCACCTGGTATATACTGCTGATTATCATAAACTATATTTTGAGATAGATAATCAATACTATATCCGGCGTTACTGGAAGTAACATCAGCTTTAGCTTTGTAAATAGAACTCTCTGTTTATTTTATTATTCTCGAATAATTTGTTATAATCTGTTTGAAAAAACTCTCAGGTATTAACTGGCTAAAATCATTAGTCATTTAGATATTTGTCAGTTAATTATGTGTAATATCTATGATGAATACAGTTCAGTTAGTTGCTAGATTTACATCATAATGAATAAAACATTCCGTTATTTCTAAATTCCTCATTTATTTAATTTAATTCACCAATAACTATTGGTTGTGGGTAAACAATAACAAAAAGATTTTTTAATGAGGATACAACAAATTATCCGTAAATAATGAAATATACAAGATGTTCCATTTAAAAAACTAAAGTTGATATGATAGGGCTCAAATATTAATGTTTTTTGATGATATAACAGTAATGATACATGAAGACTAGAATCAATCAATTGAAAATCTTCAAACTGCCCTTGATCAAATAACATCTTGGTGTCACTAATGGCAAATGCGATTGAACGTAGATAAAACACAATCTAAAACATTTAGACTTGATAATGATGTCCAAATCCAGTGGAACAGGATAATAAACCAGTCCATTTTCTGGGTATGTACTATGATAAAAAGCTGATATGCAAAAATCATATAAATACTAAGCTCCGCGATGGGTAATACAGACCTACTTTATTTTGTTGCAATATAACAAGCAGCTAGGAATTTCTCAATGAGATGCATATATAATGGTTTCACGAAAGTGATCGTATTTAATAATAGTTTGCTTTGTTATAATTGTGAGTTCCCAAATTTCTGATCACTACTATGGTACATCGTGTCGACAGGAAAACAGAGTGTTTGTGTATTTCACATGAGAGCAGCATCCTATACTGCGATTACTATTTGGGCAATCATAGCAGTAGCGAGGGATACTGCTCAGATTAGTACAATTAGGAATATAGTCAATATAAGTTTTATATACTTTATTATTCATATGTCTTGATTTCACTTCGGCTTTTATAATATTAGGTGTTTCTTTCACATATTGAATTCAAATTGAAGGTTGCCGTTTTCATCCATCAATTCGGCCAGATACGATATGACCATAGATAATTAATAAGATCCCGTGAAGAAAATCTTAAGTTGATCTTCGACGATTTGGCAAATTGATTTGTCTTTGGCAATATTTTATCACCAATAGGATGTTGTGACAACCGATATTTTTGAGCAATATTACCGTGTACGGCTTCTATTACCCATCTTATCTAAGTGTTTTGTCGTGACTTATTAGCTTCTTCTGTTGTTAGCTGTGGTTTTTTGCCTTTGAACGCTGGTAAGAGAACAGTGAAGCCTTTATCCATGATACTAAGATTAATAGGATATGATACTGAGTGAACGAGAGTTTGTTCATCACTGCACGTGTAGTCAACTGGTGACCCATAAGAGGGGTATATATATAACACACAACTCATTTATGAAAAACAGTTATATTTGTAATCTGAGAAAGTGATAAAATAATAATTAATTAAGATATTGAAAATTATTATACTTACGTATTTGTTAATATTATTTTATAAAAACAAATTTCGATAAATATAATAATCTTCAATTCCTTAATAAGTCATTATTTTACTAGAATACACGAAACGTAAGTGGATGAATAATTTAACCCTTTCAGTCACGACTTTGTAATTTTTGTGAAAATTATGAAATTATGTGTACTTACTATGCCTACTGATATTTTTATTTTTTGAGCCCAATAACGTAAAGTAGCAACCGCAGGAAACGGATACCCCTTTTTCAACAGTAACCGATAAGCCTTTGGTCCTGCTGAATATATAGAAATGCTGTTGGCTACGTCATCAACTGAACATTTTGGCCTTTTTTCAGGGAAGGACAGTTTTCTCATTTCCCCTTTTGTGAATATTTTGGACACTTGTAAAAAGCAATTATTATCTTTGGTTCTTTCACGTATCCTGAATAACTATACAATTAATACAAATTATTAATTAGTAGAGTTACTTACGATGAGTCATCGTCTTCTTCCAATGGCTTCCTTCTTTTTTCATTGATTATTTGCTTGGTCCATGTCTTGAAATTCTGAACCATTATTCATTTTTATGACATTATTATTATGCATGATCAAAGAAAGAACTCTCATTTTTGTTGTCCATGTCTATATTATTTATTTCTTCATTATTCTCATCACTTTCCTCACACCTAAACAATTATAACAATAAGTTAAGATCATTATTCACAATAATATTTACACCTACACATACCTGTTGAATATTTTACAAAATTGATCACATACTTTTTTCGCTGCTCGTTTCTGGGCTCGTCCAGCACGTGCTGAATATGTTTTAACTTGCACCACCGGTAAATTAATTGTGGATATTGCACTATTTTTTAATAACCGCACTTTTCCAGGCGTAAATTTCAATTGAATTTTCAACGTGTAATCTTTTTCGCTAGAATGATCAGAACAGATTCTTGAATATTTTACAGAGAATCCAGTTCTCCTGCAACTTAACTCCCATTTTTTTTTACATCTGGATCCTTTGGAAAACAAAAAAATTTAATTGTCTTTTTCAACGATGTTTTTGATTTACTAGAGTTTTTATTATTATTGTTACATCCATACACTGCACACCTCATTTTTTTGCAAATTATGAATTTATAATTGACTGTTATTTTCGAAATAATACGTACATATCAAATACACAACTGCAACATGGTCACCAGATGAGTAGGAGCGTACGTCAGACATGCGCAATATCATCCTATTTTTGGGAGAGCGCGCCAATGGTCGACTTGCTGCCATATTGAAATTTTCTTCAATTTCTCTTATCTAGAAATCAGAATAATGAATAATTATATTAGTGAAAAGACATCAGAGAACGAAAAATCAATAAAAAAATATAAATATGTGTGACTTAAAATTGACTTACCTCGTTAATTGGTGCATTTACTAAGCTGTTATCAATGAAATTGATTTTGTCTTTTGAATAATTTTTTTCTTCTGATATTCTCACGGAATACTACTTCTCCTCACAATTGTGGAGGACGGCAGAATAAACGCTCTCTGGGGATGAACTATTTATATAGTAAAAAAACTGATCACTCAGCAGTTTTATTGTAACATCGAATGGAGCATGTAGTCATATTTTTTCTTGAGGAGAATGGACACAATGCCCGTTTTACGTGAAAAATGTTGAATACTGGAAATAATGGGTCAGAAGTCAAACAAATTTTATTCTCCTCAAGAATGAGAAAAAAAAAGGAAAAGTCAGCAATTGAAGTATTTGAATAACACAACTACAAATTAATAATGTTAATACAAATTTTTTTCATTATTAGTTATATATTAATTATTGAAAATATGAATTGGTAGGCTATTCTGCCGATCACCATTACGACGATTATTACTGCGTTCATCATTACGACTACTAACACCATTATTACCACGGCGACCATCACGATCACTATTACCAATATTAGAATTCTTAACACGACTATTATTACTATTGAAACTTCGATCATTACCACGGTCACGAACATCCTGGCGATATTTTCGCCATCAATTTCGTTTTTTTTGTTTTGTTTTCTTTTGGACATTTTTTGATGTTGCTCATGTTCATTTTCTTCTTTTTGCTGTTCTGCTTGTGATTCTTCATTATTCTCCATTGGTACATCTGATTGGTTTGCCAGCATTAAATTCATCTTGCTCTCCAGGCTTGCCTGGCGCTCACCGTACTGCTGGATCAAATCAGTTAAATTTTTGATTGCTGACAGTGCCTAAAAACAACAATTAACCCTATATCAATTTAACATAAAATATTGCTGTTATTCATATATTAGAAGAATATGAATTTTGGAATACATAATTTATTCCGTGAATTAAATTTTTTACTTTTTCAATTACACAATTTAAATACTTCATACCATTCAATTATTAATACATAAAATAAATTAATTATCATTTCATAACAATTTGTACTTACTTTCTTCCATTGTGCATTGATGATGGAATAATGATGCTTTATTCAGTTTATTTATCGTTTAAAAAAACTTTTCGCTCACTATACCAACAAATAAGTGTCGCTTACGTGCGCAATTAAAACCGATGTTGTCACATGGAATCCTTGATTTCTTTCTATTACTATGTTGTCAATGTTAGATAAAGCAAAACTAATTCATTAATATCACATACATTATACCCTTTCATACTTTATGTAATGTTAAATAATTAGAATTATTGTATTATATGTAAATAATTATTTACATATAATACAATTATTGCCAACATATTTGTCTATTGATAATCATCATCAAATCATCATTGAAATTGATTGAAATTAATGATAGAGGGTTTCAATTTGCGCCACCTTTATTTTCCTGCCCGTACAATATATTCGTTTTTTTTCGTCTATATTAACGACTCACTTCGTATGAGTGAAACAGATAGTGTTTTGTGCGTTTTCTTTCAGCCGACTAACATTGTATTGCGCAGGCATTAAATACAGTTCTTCGAATAAAAATCGTACATTTCTGTTATTTCAAAATATGTCAAGCATACAATGTTTAAGAAATGAGAGAGAGAATAAATATAGTCAGCATCGTAAATTTTGAGTGTCTTTTTCTATACCAATCGCCTATATAGTAGTATTACATACGTCAAGTCCCTTATAGTATTGCTTCAAAAAATAATACGATTATACTACCTTGCGTGTCAGATCACTCATTGCCCTGGTTTGAAATATAATAACGTTTGGGTTAAGGCTGATGTATTTTCTGAGTGCTCTATGCTACAATGGCGGGCACTGGAAGGAGGTAAATGTTTCTGAGTGGCCGTCATTCTACCACAGAGCACTCAGAACATAAATCAGCCCAGCGGCTTGCCACTCAATGCAAAAGTATAGAGACTTTATTTGATCATTCCGAAAGTTTGTAATACCAACTCAAATGGCTTTAGAAGTAAAATTCTTAAGTATTTGTAGATACTTTTTTTTTATACCAGATCTGGTGACAACATTGCTTTCTAGTAGCGCACTCTATTGATAAATAAATCAAACAAATAGATTGCTTGCAGTTTAAGTTAAATTAGAT
>JAZBGX010001519.1:0-17914 GCA_037414775.1 Zonitis immaculata
TATATATATAGGTGAGTTAAAAGTCGTGGACTTAAATGAAAGTGCGGGTAGGTGATGAAATTCTGAGACGAAAAGTCCTAAGACATTATTTCAATGACTCACCGTTAATCAGTTATTAATTAAATAAAGCAGCCAATAAAAAATGTGCGTAGGCGAAGTAACAATCAGTCGGGGTGAGCTAGGCAGAGGCAGAGACTAGAGACACGCCAGCGGCGTGAGCTCTCCCCGCTACCGTAGAACGAGTCAATAATAGATTTTGAAGGAAGTTTTTAAGTTTTATATGAGAAAAACTTATTATAATACAAAATATGTTACAGAAAAAAAGATTTTCTCACAATTTAAAAATCTGCTAAAATTATATCACAATAATGGTAAAGATTAAGCTTTTCATTATTGAAACTTAAAATCATCGGGAGTAAATTTTATTGTTTCTCAATGTGAAATGTGGGTATTTAATTGTTCGTCGAATTTCAATAATCAATATGAACAGTTTTTCTGTAAAGACAATTCAACAAAATTCAATTAAAATAATTCAGCTGACTCAATTTTTGTGCAATGAGAAAATAAAGCATTATTTCATAAATTTTATTGGCGAATAATTATAGCTGTCAAAGTCGTTTCTCTTTATAATTGCAGCAAGAGGACGATTGACTGGAGTGATTTTATCACTAAACTACACATAAGGACGAGAAAATAAATAACAGAGACGAGTCGCCAGTTATTATTATTATTTTTTTATTAAATCGAAAAGCTCGCATTGACTTCATAATCAATTTTGTCGTTACCGTGATATAACGAAATTCGAAACGTAAATTTACGGTTTTCTATGTGGAATGGAAAATCACTTGAAATTTTTGTATGCTGATTCGATATTAAAATTTCTACGATTCGACCAATATTCGACATCTGCTATAGGTATAACACAAACATAATTTATTATATATAGACTAACAAATACAAATAGAAAAATATATTTGCAACTTTTCTTCTTTGTAAAATTTCTACTTGACGATGCGAGAAACTTTTTCGAATAAATTTTAGAGAAATACGATGAAAATCATGACGTATATGTGTCTATTTTTATGTTTCATTTCATGTGTGTATTTTTTACACTTCTTCCCACCAATCTCTATTTGAATGCGAAACGAAATCCACATATATAAATCATTGTTGAGTTATTCTATAATCAACCATCTGAACTGCAGCCACACTATCAGCAATTTGAAGACAAATATTTTATCAAACTAAAACTAGTGATAATTTCTATTAGAACGATCTTTTGGCATGTTGACAATCGAGTTGATAAATATCTGGGTATACAGTGTGAGTCAATAGTGCGATGACGGAAGACAGTGGCTTTTCTAAAGAAAATTAAATAAAATGTTTTGATGTTATCATGTATTACGACTAAAATTATTTTCAGCTTCATTTGATGCTCCACTATTCCAGTGGCGTATTCAACTTCTTTTTTTCAAATGGAATCCCATATATATTTTTTTAGTATTCTGATTTGTTGTTGTAAATGCTATCCTGTATATATTTTTCTCAAATTTCGAATACTGGGTCGCCGAGTTATTAATTTTTTTGTGAAAAATTTCCGAAAATTTCCGTGATCATTTAAAATTCTCTATCAGCATTATTATTAAATATTAAAAATTGAGATTTGACATGTTGATGAACGAAGCTTAGGTCTTTCGGAAGCGGTGAATACAATTCGATTTGATTGTACAGGGTGTTCAACATAGTCGATTGAATTATGCAATATTTGGAGAGCCATAACTTTGTTCTTTCAAATGGAACACTTAATATCATTCTAAGGCTTTGGATAGCTGTATTACTTATCTCTCACTTTTGTCAAACATATGGTATACCCAACACGCATATTGGGTATACCATATGTTTAACAGAAGTGAGCGATAATTAATAGGGCCACCCAAACCCTTAGAAAAATATGGGGAGTTCTATTGGACATAACAAAGCTATGGCTCTCCAAATATTGCATAATTTAATCGAGTCTGTTGAACACCCTGTACAATAAAATACAATTGTAGTAACAGCGTCCGAAAGAGCCAAACTTTGTTCATCGACTCACTGAATTTCAATCTTTGATATTTAATAATAATGCTAATAGAGATTTTCAAATAATCACGTGAATTTTAGAAAATTTTCACAAAAAAATTAATAACTTGGCAACCCTGCATTCAAAATTGAAAAAAAAGTTACGCAGGTATAGCACTTAATCAGATAATGTAAAAAAAAATGAAATAGTGGAGCATCAAATAAAGCTGAAATTTTAGTCGATACTGCCCCTGTCATGATATATGATGAGATCAAATTTTTTTTTTAATTTTCTTTAGTAAAGCCATTGTGTTCCGTCCTCGCACTATTGACTCATCCTGTATGTAAGAAACAAAACAAAAATTATGCTGTAAAACTATAGGAATAATGTCGGGTGAAATCTATTTGATAAATTTTTCTATCGATACCACTAACGTATTGTTATTATGATATAAAAACAAGTCGTATCATTATCTGAATATAATTCTCGACACGACAGCTGTCAGAATGAGGTACAAAATTTTATTGTGAAAGAGCCAAAAAGTCGCTATATAAATATATCTATCCCACAGGAATAAAACTTGCCACCAATATACGAACAACCTATATCTATAATATCATATCTATAAAATATATTTATGTATATAAGTATATATATGAGGGTTTTCCGGCTTATTTCATAAGATTTGTTTCGTTGAGGCACTGTGGATAAATTCGTGTCGTGCAAGTAGAGTTTTAGTGGAACTTGTACTAATGAAAGGTTATATACTGAGTAGTTGTTGTTGTAATTGTGCAGTAAAATCTTGTCCTTGTCTTGTTAATTCTAGAGTAATCGATATATTACCTAAGAAGCAAAAATACGTATCAAGATTGATCTTCAATACGTTTCGGCCGAAACGTATCGAAATATGTATTGAATATGTATCGGGAACGTTTTTAGTGATACGGAACGTTTCTGGTACATATAGAAAACGTATTATGATTAGTGTGGAATAAGTTTCAAAAACGTATTGTGAACGATTTGTTTTGATATCATTGATACGTATCAGCCGGAACATTTCTGGTACACATAGAAAACGTATACGTTTCCATGAACATATCTTGATACGTTTCTGGAACGTATTTGGATACGTCTTCAAAACAAATCCCAATACGTTTTTCAATATTTTTTGGACAACGTTTCAAATACATTCTTAATACGTTTCAAAACGTTCTCAATACTTTCCATAGAACGTTTTGAAAACGTGTGTGACACTAAAATTCGGTCAAAAAATACGTTTCTGAAACATTTTGCGTTTTCGTCGACACGTATTAAACACTAAGCTTTGCTCATTGGGTATACAAATTTTTTTGTTTTATAAATAAATGTTCTAAATATGGAGAATTTTTTGTTAATGTAGAAGATAAAGTATGAAAAAAAAAAAGAATAATCCGGAGCTTTGTAGAAGTTGAGAAATTTTATTAAATTATATGGAAAAAATATTCATTAAAAAGCGGAGGAAAGCCTACGGATATTAGAGCTTGTTGTTACAAATATACAATAGAAAAAACAAAATGGAAATCAAAAGATAAGCGTTTTAAAATTTTATAAATTAACTTCTATATTCCTATATTGTCGCTTTATTATCAGATTGTTTTTCTTCTTCTGTACTAGAACGAAAGCTTTCTAAAATCTTTCGATAAATCATACTTTCTTTTTTTTTGTAACAAAGAAAAATATTTATGTAAATATGAAAAATTGACAAATTTTTTATACTTTTAGCTAACTTGAGATTTATTGTGCATATATATAGTTAAAGAATTTCGAAATTTAAAAGTCCAAATATAAGTTTCAACTATCTAAATTATATGAGTGAACTGGTGTGATTTATTAAGGATATAATTACAGTATTTGAAAGTGAACAATGTGTTTCAAGTGTGCCCTCTTTGGAAACTTAAAGGATCTGGTTTTACGTGTCCATTGGAGCACATGTAGCAATCAATTCGACACGTACACTCAACACCCCTTTATGAACGGTTCTCTATCTACGTGCTTTCAATATAATTACATGTCTAAAGATTGATTATAAATATGTCCAATGGCACTTTGGAAATAGAAATTTTGACAGGAAATTATGATTTTCTAGAAAATTCGTCGAAATTGTTGATAGACACATATCAATAGTAATTTATTATGGACAACAAACAGTGGATGAACAAGGTGAACAAGTATCGATTTGGAGCGACATAAAAAATAACTTTATTTTTTTTATAAAGTATTTTAATATTTTATATTTCCTTCTTTTAAACTAAGGATATATATGATTTTTAATTTTTATATAATGAGATTTCAGAAAAATTTGTCATTGTTATTCATTGGGAATTGAACCCAAGTCTACCGATTGCCGGTCGGGTGTTCTGACCACTAAACTATGAATAGTGGCATATATTTCTGAACAATTTTAATTATTTATATATATCAAACTACATTGACAGTATGAACTCATAGTTCTACTACGCTGTCAAATTGTGACATATTTTTTTTTCATAATTTTTATGGACATTTACGAAGGGAAATTTATTTGAATATATCATATTGTCCATTCCTTAGTTGAGAGTTTTATAAAGTATTTTGATATTTTATATTTCCTTCTTTTATACTAAGGATATATGATTATATAAAAATTAAAAATCATATATCCTTAATATAAAAGAAGGAAATATAAAATATTAAAATACTTTATAAAACTCTTAACTAAGGAATGGACAATATAATATATTCAAATAAAAAATAACAACTTACTAACAATAATATACACATTCGTAATTGTAGGTTATCACTAGATTTATTCTAAACACCACTTTGGGGGCTGTTTTGAGCGATTCAAAAGCGCCATTCCCGCAGATAATCTAGAATTTTTCTGATTATTATACGTAATTGTTGTTATTAATTGTGCTTCCGTTTACTCTTATAGAATATTGACATTATCTTATTGTAGAATTGAAGAGACAGTCTTTATGTTGATCGATAATAAATGAAATCAGGTTAAGTTTTATCGTTATTCTCGATTCATTAATTCGATCGTATATATTGTCATTTTTCTGAAGCGTATTGTAATCTTCGACAATTCTAATTCTACTCTTTCGCATTTTCTGATGATTTATATTGCGGAAAAATTCGTCAAATACTTAACGATAATGAAATAATCGACAGGTTTTACAAATAGAAGAATGGTGGGTGCGCCGGTTCGGTCAATAAATTATAAGGAATTTTTTTTTTTGTCGGTGTAACTATAATGAGTTTTTCTCTCATACAAACTATAAGATTGTCGAGTAGATAGAATTTTGTAACTTGATATTGAATTGCAAAATTGCATAGGGAACATCCAAGCTTTCATCTTTCTATCATATATTTTATATGTAGAGGAGTGTAAGCTTCGATTTAATTGAATTATTAGGTGGTAGGGGAAGTTCGTAGAAAAATCAGTAGACAATATTTTGTTTTAATTTTCTTTATTAAAGTTAAATTTCAATTCACAATATTATCACCATTAATACTAATTACAGTGCTCCGCCTATTAAGAAGGTCTTTAATACCTCTGGTCCAAGGCTCTGGAAGGCAGTCACTTATGTTTTCAGAGTGTTCAAATCTTTAAAAGTTTTTTACTTAAAAAATGTTTGAAGTGTTTAAACATGTCGTAATATGAAGGCGCCAAATCTGGGGAATAAGGAGGATGTGGTTCTGTTTCCTAGCCCAGTTTCTCTAATCTTAATTGAGTCCTTTTGGCGATGTGTGGTCGTCCATTTATACTTTCAGCTAATCTCTGGAGCTGATCTACGTTAACAGAAGCATTTATAGTCCGTCCATGCGAGAGCAATTATATAAACATCATTCCTTCACAGTCCCAGAAGACTGACAGCAAAACTCTCGTGGGAGGATGGTCCTTTTTCGGTTGTTCTGGCGGTTCTTCTCCGGGAGGAATCCAAATAGCGTTGCGCGTATTGTCTACGTTTCGTCTCCAGCAACCAAATCTTACAGAAACTCTTTTCTTCTATGTCGTAGAAAATACGATTGACAGATTGACACGTGATTCAGATGGGCGGCCTCAGTGAGTTGGTGAGGTATCCATTGGCTCTTTATTTTCCGGTACCCCAATCGCTTAAGGTGATGGGCGACTGTGTCTGTTTCTTTGCTAAATGGCGTACACTAGCTTTAGATTCTCTTATACTGCGTGGTGGAGTTCGTTTTGATTCGTATTGGAAGGCCGTACAAAACGAGGTTCGTCATCAAACGTAGCTTATCCAGATTTAAATCGAGCAAACCATTTATATACCGTGGAAACGTGGATACTCGATTCTCCAAATAAACTTTTGATATAACTTGTGGCTGTGCTTGTATTAGAGCCACACAGCCACTCATGATATAAAATGACTCGAAAATCATGTCTCGACAATTTCTCCATAACAGCGATAAAAAGCATGGGCTTAATTTCTATAGGCCTCGTGTGAAAGCACCAAAATGCTCTAGAAACTTACTATATATTTTTGAATATTGAGAATATTCCAGAATATGAAATAATGCTTAGTCACTTTGATGTTGTTGTATCATTGATACGTATAAATAATAATTATAATGATAGTAATTATATAAGTTTAAAAGTTTTTGCAAAGTTATTTATTTTTAATTTGGATCACAAGTGAATTATATCGAATGAGGAAGATTTTTGTAGATTTTGTTGGAAATCAAGTCTGCTCTAACATCACAGAGTCTATATATATATATATATATATGTAGAAAGTTTTTAGTAAAACTTCTAATGGGAATAGTAAAGTTCAAGTAAAGCTGCTTAAATCGAATAGAATTTTTCTGGATTTATTGAATATTTAAAGTGAATGTCTATTGCAACTTTTATATAAAATAGAAAGCAAATATACAATGAATTCTCTATATTTATTTACTATTTTGTCTTTTTTTTTGTTTTTTGTTAAAATTTAATTACTAAAGTTGATCGAGTATATAAAGAGTACTTTTTAATTTTGTCATCATTATAAATACAAAAATCTACATTTATTTCGAGATTAATTGTTAGACAAATTGTTTAATTTGCTCTACAAGTACGTTTCGGAAACAATTAAAGTCTTAATTACTGTAGATGAGAGTTGAAATTAAAGTTTTCTATTGACGAAGCTATTTTATTGTTATATTAATCCAATGTTTTGGTGGAAATTCGAGACAATTTTAGCACGTATCTTCGAATAAGCAAACGTATTGTTGTTGAGAGAACGAGAATTGAACAACAAATGCTTAGCTGAATTGGACAAAATATCGATTTGTTGTTGTTGTCGACCAAATCAAATTGAATCTACCATTTTATAACAACTATTTGACTTACTACTTACACAGTTGATTGGCAATGGAAATTGTAAATAATAATAATCAAATGTGTGAAATCGTAGAATTATTGTCGACTTGTTCTAATAATCAAATACATATAATTTATCTATCTCTGTCTCTATCGCCCTATATTTTGTGAATTGTAATTAAGCCTTCATCGCTAGATCAATTTCAAGTTAGCGAGAAGTGATTGCGCTAGCTCTCTATCTCTATCTCTATCTCTCCCTTTTCCACTTTCGTCTTATAATACACATATCAAAAAAGATAAGGGTATTAGCATGTTTAGATTTTGCCTGGCGTTAGTGTGCTTGTCGTTTTTTACACTTATACCTAAAGTTCGTAATACGGTTTTATGTCATGGCATATAATTAATAACTATAGGAAATACTTTACTGTATTGATAATGTTAGTCTTTAATTATAATTATATATAGTCAACAGTTCTTGTATATAGCCAAGTCTCATCTGTGTTATCAAAATTTTCGGAAATTCAATTAATCATATTGCGATAATAATTACGGGATTTTTTTGATTCTAGTTTTATAATGAATTAAATGGTACTAAATAAATTCTTGTAACGTTTCGGGAATAATTCAAGAATTACTCAACTCTAATAATAGCAAAACTAAGAATTGAAACTAATAAAATCAATTTGAATTATTTAAATTTGAATGGATAGAATTTGATGTTGTGAATTATTCATGAGACATTTTTATTGAAATTAACTATTTATAACTCAAAGATTCACTCGCAATTACCGATTTGGTTGCAAAAAAATATTCAACTTTAATCATAGAATGTTGAACTTTTCTAGGAGATAGAAATCGATATTGAACACTTCCAAACAATAGATTTTTGTTCATGAAATTCATGATACTCTCTAGTATAGCAGCGATAGTTATTTATTCATTGATATCAAATGTGAGAACGAGAACATATGTTCATTATATTAGAAAGCTTTAGATGTTATACAAAGAAAAACGATTTTGTCAAAATTGAATTTCAAATAAAAAGTAATAATAATAATGAAAGAGAAGAAAACGCAACAAGATTGGGTGATAAAGGTTCGTGAACATACATAAAATGTCGTTGATAGAATTTGATTGGACACTACTATACTTTGCAAATTTCCATTTTCATACAACAAAGAGAATTAACAAACAATCACAAATAATTAAAAAAAAAAAAAAATTGAATTAGTTTGAAAATTGTTTTACATAATTATGATCGTCGAATTCAATTTCGAATTATTAAATTTTGAATAATAAAATTTTATATATAAACATATTTCCAAGGTAAATAGAAATGTAAAAGAATATATGTAATGTGTAACGGAAAATGGATAATAGCCTACAATAACATTAAACTGGCATTAAGCTCCCAGATATATGTCTATTACTGGCAACATTGTAATTTTGTAATATATAAACAAAGGTACTTTACACCTGATTCAATCCGAAATTCTACTATGTCAGTCAGTGCGGTAGTAAGGGCATGGCGAAAGAGGCAACCGCCACGGGTGCATTTGGGTTTAGCGCGCAAAATGAAGGATACCGATCCGATTGAGTGTAGCCGTTGCCTTTTACAAGAAGAACCGTCTTTAATTTATCGTATATAGTATGGGACAAGTGAGTGGCGAATTTCAATGTGGTACTCTAAAGCCGTTCTTTAAAAACCCACTGTCCTGGCCGTTTTACGTCGCCTAACCAATTCATCAATAGTTAGACACTTACCACGGGCGCTTTATATCCCCGTTACGACACTGATGTCAGTAATGTTTGCCTCCAAATAACCATATCGTTAGTATGAGGCTTTGAGAACCTAATTTTTCTTCATTTTTAATTTTTATGATTATTAGTAATGTTGTATTATTTTCACTTTTGAAGCAGCTCTCGTAGATGAATTTATAGCAAGCTGCTATTGTTTCTTTTATAGTTGTTACTATAATTGTATCGTTGGACATCTTTCAAATTGGAAAGCCTATTGTTTGATAAAAAACAAAAACAAAAACAAAAATTGGATTTTGTTGTACCTACGATTGTTTGTGATTTATTTTAACGTTAATGAACTGATTAGACAGATTCGCTATTTAAACTTAATTGTGATTCTCAACTTTAAATTAATTGCTATTATATACTTGGCATTCTCAGGAAATTACTCTAATAAATATAGAGTACCTGGAAAATTTCACGATACCCTCTCCAAAGTTTTAGTACTTAAAATAGAAGAATTTTCATGGGAAATTGTAAAATTAAATCATTTTTTTGTTATTATTAGACAACTAGAACTTTCTCTATAAATCAAAATGATGAGTATTATTGTTACAAACTTATTACAATATATTTGTCATTCTTGTCCCTTTCATGCCGATATAAATCAATTGACTATCTCAATTATCACACCCCTTTTACTAATCAAAACTTATTAGATTTGGAAAATAGATAATTTCCTTATATAATCAAAAAAGGATATGAAGCATCAATTTTATTTTAGAAAAAAAATCCATTTGGAATTGAATCTCGCCACTGTTGATAAATATTATTTTAAAAGTAAAAGATATCCTCTTCATGGGATGTATATCTTGAGAATAAATATTAGAATGTGAATGTTTTTCTCACTTTTGTTGTTTTTCTTTCCAGTAAATATTCGAAAGGATACTGTTTGATTTTCGAACCGAATTCGACAAGCGTCCAAAAAATAAGAAAAACACGATTTTATCCCACAATAAACGACCAGATGAGCGAGAAAATGTTGCTTTTAGTTTTGCGAAAATATTGGCTCACGGATGGATGTGTGAATCTTGATTGATTGAAACTGAACACAATCTTCTTTTGGGAATATTTTTCATTTTGTTTACAGTAGGTACCTCCATCAATTGGAAGAATATAAAAATAGTATTGTTTTAGCGTCAGTTTTTTGTTTTCTTGAGTGTAAATTTGTTGAATAATCAAACAATAAAGCAATTTAATTTTCAATTGCTGGTATGTTTTTCAAATTCATCTACGAGCTTTATTCAATTAAAATAATGAAATTTTCAACAGACAATTTTAATTTTGTTGCAAGTCTATTTATTATTGGAACTATTTAAAAAAAAGGTTCTGTCGTCTAAACTAAACTACTCACAGTACATATACAGGCTGAGTCAATAGTGCGAGGACGGAACACAATGGCCTTACTAAAGGAAATAAAAAAAAATGATTTGATGTCATCATATATTACGACAGGGGCTGCATCGACTAAATTATTTCAGCTTCGTTAGATGTTTAACTATTCTAACGCTGTACTTAACTTTTTTTTTCAAATAGAACCCCCATATTCTGTTGTTCTAAATGCTATACCTGCATATTTGTTTTTTAAATTCGAATGCAGGGCTGTCGAGTTATCAATTTTTTTGTGAATTGACCTGGTTATTTAGAATTCTCTATCAGCATTATTATTAAATATTAAAAATTGAAATTTAGTATGTCGATAAACAAAGTTTCGCTCTTTCGGACACTGTTAATAGAATTGGATTTTATTGTACAGAGCCGATTAATTTATGCAATGTTTGATGAGTCATAACTTTGTTACTTCATATGGAACACCTCTTATTTTTCTAATGCTTTGGGTAGCCCTATTAATTATCTATCAATTTTGTAAAACGTATTATACACCTAATCCGCGTACTTATTGAGATAATTGGATTGTTCCAAAAATGTAGACATACAAGTGATTATTATTCATAAAGAGTAGGCCTTGGAATGATCTGTCTAACGAATTCATAGGAGGAAAGTAATTCAATACAAAAAATGAGAACAAAAATAAGGTATTACGGCCAGGACATACAGGCACATATTACGTTTGTTGTAAAAATCTTGTAGACAGACATTATTGCAAATGTTCGAAAATACGCACGTAAAATCACGCGCGTAAATGTATGCACGTGAAAATACGGGCGTTGAGATAATAAAACTTTTGTATACATTGTTGCTGTTCAGGAATACATTGATAACGTCTGTTGATTTTATATTCTTCATTTGAAACAGCCCTCTTCTACCTGACATTCTATTACTATTCACACGATATGAACGTACTTTTAAAATTTCGATTTTGAGAATTCGCTTAAAATTTCGATTTTGAAAGTACGCACTTAATACGTGCGTAAAAGTACGCCCTGTGTGTCCTGGCCGTCAAGCAACAACCAATAACAAACAAGATTAAACTAGATGCTCAATATAATTTCTTTGTTGTTGGACACAAATTTGACTTCGTCAAGGAAATGTGTCAATAATGTTTTGCAACATTGTTCTGTTGATTTTTCCAAATGCATCGCAAATACGATCCATAAAAATATTTTCAAAGCCTACTTGTTGTGAATGCAATTCCAGATGTTCTAGCAATTATCAAATAAGAATAAGTAGGCGTATTGGGTATATCATATATTTCACAAAAGTGACAGATAACTAATAGGGCTACCCAAACCTTTAGAAAACTATGGGGTGTTCCATTTGAAATAACAAAGTTATGGCTCTCCAAATATTTCATCAATTAATCGGCTCTGGTAAACACCCTGTACAATAAAATCCATATGTATTAACAACGTTTGAAAGACCCAAACTTTGTTCATCGACATGCCAAATTTCAGTCTTTAGTATTTAATAATAATGCTGATAGTTTTGAATAACAACGTGAATTTTCGAAAATTTTTAAAATAAAATTAATATCTTGTCAGCCTTGCATTCGAAATTTAGTGAAAAATATGCAGGTATATAGAATTTAGAGCAACAAATCAGAATATGAAAGAAAATATATGTGATTCCATTTGAACAAAAAAGGTTGAGTACGGCACTGGAATAGTTGAGCGTCAAATGAAGCTGGAAATATTTTTGCCTATTTTGCATTGGAAATTGACGTATTATGACAGAAAAGAGTGATGAAAAATGTATTTTTCTATTTTGCGTCTATAATAGCGTTGTTAAGGTAACAAAAGGAGTGCTTTAATAAAAAAGGAGTGCTTTAATGAAAAAGGAGTGCTTTAATGGATATTAAAGCACTCCTTTCAATTTCAAAGGGCCAATTTTTATCAAAAAAGTGTGCAAAATAGAAAAAATAGTATAAAAAACTCGTTTCTAAAGACAATTCCTGCACTCGACCATTGAAAAACTCGCGCTGCGCGCTCGTTTTTTAAACTTGGTCTCGTGCAGGAATTGTCATTTTTTGAAACTTGTTTTTTAATGTACTGTTTTTCACTAGTTTTGAGTGTATAAATATCGGGGAAATTTTATTTTTTAAGGTTGGTGACACCAGGTAACTAGCTGAAACGTCACTTTTTGATAGATTTTAAGGTCAACGAAGAGTCGATTTTTATTTTTATAACAGAGGTAATTCCATTAGTGATTCTATTTTCAATAATCTCCCGTAATTCTGGCGAAGTGTACGATAAATTGTCACACATTTTCAATGGATAATCGCATTAAAAATGGAGATTCAAACAAATGAAAATCAACTTGACGTATAAGAATAAAAACTTGAAAATCGGACAGACAGAATTTTCATTTGTTTTATTTGTAATACCAACTTCTATAAAATTCCTTAATTTTGAGCGTGTAATCTTTAAAAAAAAAAAGGTACAAGGGGATGCAAAATAGGAAAAATTGTATAAAAAGCTCGTTTCAGAAGTCAATTCCTGCACTCGACCATTGAAAAAACTCTAGGTCTCGTATCGGAATTGTCAACTTTTGAAGCTTGTTTTTTAATATACTATTAGTCATATAATATGATGACATAAAAATATCTTTTCATTTCCTTTAGTAAAGTCACTGTCTTCCGTCTTTGCACTATTGACACACAATGTATATTTGAAATTTGAAATGCAATCTATTCCATATTATTTTGGATATATAGTCAGTAAATTTTTTGATGCAAGCTCTATATATTCACAAATGCATATTTCATTTCCTGTTTATAGAATTCATAATATCATATAATAGTATACAGGATGGTCCACCAGAGGCTTGCAACTCTGGCTTTAGTGGGTGCGAAAACAAAACGTACTCGACGATTTAAAGTGTGATATTTAGAGGACATTTTGACGTTCAAACGAATTCCTAAACTCTAGATCTTCGAGTGCATTTTTTCCTCCACTAGAACCAAAGTTCTTACAAGACCAGGAAATTCTCTGGTGGATCACTCTGTATATGTGGAATAAAGGTAGAACAAATATATTTGTATTTAGTGAAGCTTTCAATACAGAAATACAACTTTTCTCAAATAGAATAGATTATTCTGTCTGCTTGCGATAGAGATATGCTTTCACTATACATACATATAAATATATATTATTTAACTTTTCAATATGAATATTTACAAATACTCCAACATTGATGTGTACAATTTTCCATACAAATATACATACAGATATAGTAGATACAATATTACAAACATCTAATTGTGGAATCATCAAATATATAAAATTGGAAATTTCATGTTCTCGACAGAAATATGAATTGATCGACATTAAGATTGGTATAGCAAAAAAAAACCTCTTGGTGGTTGCCATTTCTTCCGTCTCGTAATAGTCATGGAACTCATTCGAGTACTTATTATTATTATTATTATTATTATTACTACTATTATTTTATAATTGAACTTTCTAATGGAACTGTTGTTTTTTTTTTCGTATATTTGTTTTATATTACGGAATTTGGAAAAATATCGAATAATTTGAATTATCAGAGTGTTGAATTTCCGTTTTGAAGCAATATTCCACTGTTTGTAAATATACCACAAACGTTTTATTATTGTCAAGTAACAAAACTTTTAAAAATTTGAATACTCTGAAAACTGAAGTGGCTGCCTCTTTCAATTCTAAACTCCCAGAGTTTTGGGCCAGAGATGTTAAGGGCCTTCCTGACAGGTGGAGCACTGTAATTAGTATTAATGGTAATTATATTGTAAATTGAAGTTTAACTTTAATAAAAAAAAATTAAAACAAAATATTGTCTACTGATTTTTCTACGAGCTTTTTTTACAACCTGATATATCTAAATCATCACAATTTTGCAAACTAACAAACTCAATGCTATTTTAGCGGATCAAACTCTGAAACTGTTCCGAACAATCTTGTACGTTTGAATAGGCGCAGTAAGACTTTCATATTGTTCGTTCGCCGATAAAATTCTTAGTTACATTGTTGGTTCTTACGAGATAAGTTTCAGATTATGTATTACGAATGATAAATTCCAGTCTCTTCAAATAATGCATGGCAAATTCTTTTGGTTCGCTTTATTTCTAATAATCCTGTATGGAATAATCTAATAAATTCTTGGGGCATTCTATATCATAAAAGACTCTGTGATATGAGGACAGATGAACGACATATAAACAACAAGATTTGGAAAATTTCATTCAAATGATAATCGGTATGCGGGCTCTGTAGCAAAAATTCACCAATAAAGAAACCTAATTTTGTACAAACTCAATTGATTATCGATATTCGACAAAAATTATTAGGAATAAGTTTAGTTTGTTTGTTGTTTTGTTCATCTTACTGGGAATTTTTGTATTATTTGAAACAAATAATATTCTCTCATTCAAATCAAATTCAATATTAATCAAACAGATACACCTGAATTTTTCGATACTGAAGCAAAGAAAAACAAAAAAAACGTCAGGTTATCCATCTCAAATTATGAAACAATGTTGACTTGTTGAATAAAACATGAACGCAAAAGTCGTTGAATTTATTAATAAGTACGTGAAATTATTGTTTATTATTTTCTCGCAACCGTACATTTTCCATCTTATTATCAAATTATTCCAATCAATTCTAAATTTATTATTTATTTTACTTGTTCGAATGAAATGAGCTCTCCGGTTTTGAGATTTAGCTATAATTGCATAGAAGACTACGGTTGAATTTAACTCTAGAAGAGATTATCTTAGTCTTCATTTGAATCGTCTACAAGATTTATTCCAGTTGGCTGGAATTTTTAACTACAAAAATTAATATAAAATCAATTAGCTACTTCTGTCTAATAAAAATGAAAATTATATGCAATTGTTACAGTTCGTATAGCTAGAAAAACCAACAAGTATGAGACAAGTTGTTGCAAAGGTTATTTCCCGAAGGTATAGCGCTATCTACTCCTACATTTACTATCTAACCTGGCTATCAACGTTCTATAAAATTCTATTTTTCCGTAATATTCAAGATAATAATTTGACTGGTATTTTCTAGAAAATTCACTAAGTATTACAACTGAATTGTTTTTAATAAATTTTACCAAATTATTCCAAGACAGTATAATTTATTTTGTTTCCTGGAATACTTTCAGTGTAATATTTTGTTAAATAAGAGCAGTCCATTTCTAGAGCTTTTCTGTATTGTAAGCAGTGATTCATCATTGCGACAAAAAACCTGATAGGCAATCCTGACCAGTGCCGCAACGAGGGCGTGACGATCGAGGCACCCGCCACGGGAGTACTTCGGTTTAGGGAGCGAAATGAAGGATATCTACCCGTTTGAGAGTAGCCTTTGTCTTTTATAAGAAAAGCCATCCTTAATTTATCGAATAATGGCACAAGTAAGTAGCAAAATTTTCTTATACTCCTAGCTCAAGTTCTCACAAGGCAACTAACAATAAGTTTGAGTTGTTACTAAAGCACGGACTTATAATTCCGAACATCTGACAGATGGATAGGGAATTTTTGATTTCCTCCTCTACTTGTTCCATGTTTTGACGATTCTAACATAATATATTCATTAGAAGAGAAATTTAAGTAATAGAGCTGAAGCATTAACCCGTCTATGGTCTCAAGGAAGTACTAAATATTATTGCTAAACTGTAGGATTTACACAAAACTGAATTGCGCCGCTCGTTTGTTTGAGAGTACGAGGTGAGATGATGTCAGTGCCATTTGTAGGCGGTGTTACACTGTATTGGGTTACATCGAGGCGCAAGTTAGACACAGTACTGATCCTGACATATCAAACAGATGCAAGTTATTATAATTATGACCTAAATAAAAAAATAACTTTGTATTAAAAACGTTTAATAGAAAAGTATTTACTTCCAAATCAATATATTAATTATTATAATGAGATTTTTCAGAAAAATTTGTCACATGTATTCACTGGGTATCGAACCCAGGTCTTCCGATTGCCGGTCGGATGGTCTGACCACTAAACTATGAATAACGGCATATCTTTCCGAACAATTGTTAACTCTTTAAATGTATCAACTTTATATTGACAGTATGAACAACCTGTTCTACTACGCTGCCAAATCGTGATACCATAGTAAATATTATTATCAAAGGAATGATTGATTAATCATATTTTTAAATATTTAAATATCGGATTCCTTAAGTTTTTATATTACAATATATGTATTAAAAACGTCTAATAGAAGAGTATTTACTTCCAAATCAATATATTAATTATAATCAGATTTTTCATAAAAATACCCAGTCAATATATGTGCCAATTTTTTCTGAAAAATCTCATTATAATAATTAATATATTGATTTGGAAGTAAATACTCTTCTATTAGACGTTTTTAATACATGTATTGTAATATAAAAACTTGAGTAATCCAATATTTAAATATTTAAAAAAATAACTTTCCGATAGAATTGCAATTTTTTTGTACTAAAATTATGAAACTATTTGATCAATATTCTTATATTTTTCAATCAAGAAATGCGATATTTCCATCTTATTTCCCTTTACTTTCATATATTCTATCCGGATCTTAAGCTAATTCATTCAAAATTTAGAATCGATAATTCATCTTTATATAGAAATGGCTTCTTATGGAATAGTTAGGAGATTGTGAGTTTTGAATATTGATACATGCATATATCAGTATTAACAAACTTGGAGGAGGAGAAAATTCGAGAAAATAATTCGAGATAAGCTCCATTTATATCCTAAATAAGTGAATATTCGAAATATTTCCTTTATTTAATAAAAACAAAACATCATTATAATTTATTTTGAAAGCGAAATAACAACGTTAATTTGATTTCTATATATAGTCTCAATCTATTTTATCAAAGAGAAACATAATAATTGTAATTTTGCTATATTGAAAATAATACCGGAATTTTTCCATGGCAAATAATATTAGTTTGTTCGAATTGAAATCGATGGACGATTTTCAATTTGTCTGTCTAGTCTAGTCAAAGATAAATTTCCGTTGTCAACAATAATAAGATATTTGCGTCTCACGATTTATTTATATAGGAGTAGATCCATAACTTTTCGAACATTTTCTCTTGTTTACTTTTAAAAATTCAACTCTCCATACTTCAAGCCCGAATCAAATGAATCATATCAGATCTTGTTTAGTAGACTCTCTAGTATGTAAAACAAATTAGACCTTTAGTTCATTTGACCTTGGCAGTGGCGGGCCCCAAACTTACATATCACCCACACATAGTTTCATGTTTATTCATACCAAATTCTCAAACAGGCGATTTTTATCCTCTATAAAAGTAG
>JAZBGX010001520.1:7328-17914 GCA_037414775.1 Zonitis immaculata
AACTTGGGCCTCTAGTTTCTCTTTTTGTTCGATACGACGACGATGCCGCAATTCAGACGGTGACAAACTAAAAAATTAATAAAATAATTACAATATCATAATAAAAATTATTGAAATAATTACCATTCTTTAGAATTTTCCAATTTTCCATCACCTACAGCTACTTCTTCTTCTTCTTCTTCCTCCAAATCTTGATCATCATCATCAAGTTCTTCTTGTAATTCATCTTCACTACTTTCTTCATCTTCATCACCCGGTACAACTGGTAAAGGTCCACTAGGAATGTACTAAAATTCGTTAAACAAAACAATTAATTAATAAAAATTAAGAATATTTATATCAAATTACATCGTCAATATTGTTATCGTCATCGTTATCATCGGCATAATTAATATCACCAAGTGATACACTATTCGGTATTTTTGGTAATGGTCTATCAATTGGTGTACCATTTTGTCGATTTAAACTATCTAATCGTGGTGGTGGCAATGGTGCTGTACCATCATCATCATCATCTGAACTATCCGTACCAATTACATCTTCTTCATTAATATTATCAATATCTATATGATTTTCCTGTTAAATATTATGAAATATTATCGAATAAATTACACAAATTCAAGTATAATTATGGTAACGTTTAATTAAATAGAATTCGCTGTTTTTAGATAAAGAAAAAAAATTATACCGTCGCTTGTGAGTTCGGATCTAATTGTTTGATGCCCTCAATAATAGCCTGATAAGAAAATCGCAATTGTTCCGCTGTTTGTATTAAACCCATTCGATATTTTCGCATTTCATATAAAATTTCTTTGACATCAACCGAATTTTGACCGAATTTCTCAATCTAAAATTAACAGAAAAATCAAAATAATGACACTTAAAATACAATTGTTTAATTTATCCACCAAAACTAGACAGGAATCGACAAGACAAAATGTACCAGATCGGCCTATACCAGCTGAACAATGAACAACAGCCGGTCCAACATTAGCTTCTAAAACACCAGCATCACGTACTTTACGTAGAAAATCGAGAAATGCTGTTGGTGATGTTGGTACACCGAAATCCGGCCATGTTGTATAATGGAATTGGATTATATCACGTTGTTCGCCACTAACAATGTCCGTTAATTTAAATATTCTTGTCAAATAATATGAATGATCTTGTTGTTCTATATATTCTAAATTTAAACCGACATCATCCATTTTCATAATATAATCTATACCGATTTTCATTGGCCAATATTGATAGCATTTCTCTTGTTTCTTTTCAATTAATTTATTTAACATTAATATTGCTTTCGTATTTTGTTCCCATACCATCAACCAGAAATGACTAACTGTATTTATTAATGGGCCTTGTGTTAATATATATTGTCTATTGGCTTTTTCGATTTTAACTAAATTGGCATTTATATAATCAATTGTACCACGTTTCAATATTATACGACTATGATCATATGGACTAACATCACGGTATCTATTCAAATTCTTATTTTGCGGTTTAACAGCCTCTAAACATGTACCACTATTTTTCAATGATTTCGATCGTACATTCTACAAAATAGAAACAATTTAATTGGAATTAATTTCAATTTAAAATCGTTGTTTTTTATGAATGAATGAATGTTGTCGAAACCTTATGACTCAAATTTCCAAGGAAAACCCACCACACACACACACACACACAACACAACAATAAATTAAAACAATTGCAATTAATTTAAATAAATGAAAGAGAATTTTTGTTGTTTAATAAAAATATATTTACCTGATATAGAACCGGCCATTCATTTTTGGCAGTTATTTTTTTATATTCAATTTCGATATTATTACTAATTGCAGACATAATTAATTTAATTTCCTATTAATTTCCAATACGAAAAACTGGAAAAATTATGGAAATTCTTAAAGAAAATTCAATAAAACAAACAATAACAACAAAAAAAAAATTTGAAGACAAACCTTTTAAAATATAAAACCTATTGTAGTTGTAAACGTACGAACACCATTTTTGAAATGAGATAGACTATAGATGTTTATATAGTTTAGATGAAGATGGCTATAGTAGAGTTTTCCCGGAATGCAACTGTCAAATAGTGACATTGTTGGTAATATAGGTTACTATATTGTTGATGTGGAAAACGAGCGAAATTTGAAATTAAATTATTTATTTATTTTTATTTCGTTGAAACTACAATTAAATCAACAATTACTATACAAAACTATAATAGTTAATAACTATATGTATATATTTACATTTAAACAACATATATTGAATAATAGTAATGTTGGTGGACAAATAAATAAGTTTTTTGTTTGTTAAATTCTAATAATTTCCATGTGAAATGAATCTATTTTACAATTTACAATAATCACTGTTATCATACGAATTTTACACGTGTAGTGTATGCATGGATCAGGCGATTTTCTTGTTATCATTCGGATTTGGACAAATATGGCCATTTGTTGGAATCAATCTGTTTTCATTATTCAAATGGAATAGTTGAATGAATTCTGGTTTGTTTTCAGCGAAATTAAGGAAATTCTCTATAAAATATAAACGTAATAATTATGCTTCTTATTCCAATTATTAAGTTTTATTATAAGTACTCACCAAATGTTATGTAGCCGGATTTGGTTTTGTCGATTTGTTGGAAAATTTCCGTAATATCATCTGTTGGTGTTGCTAGAGTATGTGTTAATGCTCTATTGAAATCGATCAACGATAGTTTTCCATCACCACTACTATCGTATATCTGGAAATTATGAAAATTGTTAGTTGAGAATGTTCGTTTCTTCGCTGTACTTGAGAATTGTGAAGAATTTTCCCGGATATCTCGAGAAATTTTGGATAATAAACCATTCTTTATTTTTAATCGATGCAGAAAATTATAGAAATTGGATTTTCTTTGATTATTTCCACAAGAAATTACGAGAAAATTTACCTAGAAGAAAATAATTAGGGAGTTGTAATCGTCGATTGTTTTCAGGAAGTTCGATAGAGCCGAGTTTGCCTAGGAAATATTTTCAGAAATTGCTAAAATCTCCACAATAATTCCAATCAATTTCAGGAATTTTCAGAAATTTCCTGGAGACTTATACCTCACTTTTTTACTGAAAATTATTTTTTGTTTCAGTCAAACTCACCTTAAATGGAAAAATCATTTGCTGAAAATGTCTGGGGGAAAAATTATTTTCTTTAATTTTGTTCTACTCATTATCAAGAAGCTTTTCTTTGGCGGAAATTCACTTGAAAACAATTTCAATGTAATTTTAAATCAATTCTTTGAAAACTGGATTTTCCCCATTTATTTTCAGAAATTCCATACAAAATTCATGAGAGAATATTAAAAAAGGGGAGCATTGGAAATTCCTTAGTTATTTTCAGGAACATAATTTTCATCAGAAAACAAGGATAAAGCTAGATTTAATCCTGAAAATTCCTGGATAAGATCATGAAAAATAAATATGTTCTAGAAAGTTTTTTCATGAATAACAGTAAGTTTTCAGGAATAAAGAATTTGATCACAGCTAAATTTCCGGGAATTCTTTTCAAAATAAGCAAAAATTCTGGCTGGAGCTTAAAATATTAGAGCAAAACTGAGTAGTACAGGACCGTAGCGAGTTTTTTTATTGCGTTTAGTGTAAAAGTAAAAGTAGGCGTCTTCTATTGCAATTTTTTTTTACTTATTATAAGTAATGTAATAATGATTGTTTGGAGTTTTACCTTAAATGCTAATTTCACCGATTCTAGAGTGGTTCGATTATTTGCAATAACCAATGAACCGAGTAGATATTCCCGGAAGTCGATTACACCTGTAGAATTCTACAAATTCGTAATAATTTCATATTTAAAATTGAAATTAATTTACAATCAAATTACCTTATCGTATAATTTGAAAAGATGTTGTGTTGTATTCTCATTGGGTGTTAAATTTAATAATTTACAAAAATCTAAATAATTCAAATTTCTATAATTAAAACAATTTGTATTCAATAGAGTTTCTTCAATATTATTACGATCAAGACTAGAGGGAAGAAAAATTAATGATTAATTAAAACAAAAACAAAACAATTCAATACTTCAAACGATGTCGTAACTTGTGGACTTCTACCAATGATGCAGCATTTGGCAAATTCATTTCCTTAGCTTTTGCCATTAATTTACAATCACTGTATGTATAATCGGAAACAGGCACACCTAGAGCTCTAAAAAATCATAATAAAAATAATAAAATCATTTTTTAAGTCCCAACATTCTTATTTCCAATAGAATTTCATTTATACTTTGCCATAACAGCTCGTACATTATTTGCAAACAATTTCGGATCGCGTTTCTCATCATCATTCGGTGTATAAACTGGTAGAAATTCAATTTCACAATTACTATAAGGCTGTGTTAAAGTCAACCATAATAATTTCAGTCTAAAATCCGAATATCGATTGAGATTCGATAATGTTTAATTTTGGAATAATTAAAATTACTTACGCACTAGGTCCTTCCCAAGTCCATGTGACTGTGTCGATTTTATTTGGATAACGTATACAGACAGGTTGTATTGGTACGCCAGGATAGAAAGCGCCCGGTTTAAATGTAATCAAACATGATCGATTCGTACATGTACCTTCTGGAAATATTAGAATTTGTGGCCAATCTAGATCGGATGTGGCACGATTGATGATTTCTTTGATTGTATTTTGTCGTGAATCGGGATCATCACGCCATACATAAACTGGTTGTGTGAAATTTATCAATTCTATATACCAAAAACAAAAGAAAAAAGAATATATATGGTATGTCCTGTATCATCCTATCTCTTAGACGTATCGCAAGAACTAATTGTAATTGAGATGTGTCTAGAGAGAGTAGTTTGTTAACGAACAGCCTGTATAAGTTAATTTAATCATATTATAAAATCAAAAGAATTTGCTTTCTATGCGATAATATTTTGTTTTGTTTCTTTGTATTATTATTATTATTATTAAATGAAAAATACATACTGCCCATATAAGGATTTGTGCCACTTTCCCGTCTAACAATTATAGATGGGAAACGTGTAGCATAAACAATCCCACCATCCAGAAATGTCGAATGTGGAGCAATTACCAATATTGGGGCTTCTTTACGTGTCGCCTGTTTGCCTTTTATTATTACATTCATACCACCAGCTCGATAAACGTACATACCCAATGTGCATAATATCGGCGATAATTTCCTAAGTTTTCCCAATATTATTATTACTATTATTATAATTATTTAATTAATAAATATTAATTATTAGTATTGATCCCATAGAAAGCAAAATTAGTATCGATTAATAATTAAAACATGAAACATATGCATATTGTATTGTTAATAAAAATAGGAATTGTATTTTTTGTTTGTTTGTTTGTTAGTTTATGGAAAAATAATAATTAAAATTATCATAATTGAAGTGCTGAACATTACTCGATATACCTCTGAGCATAAATAAGGTGCAATGATAATCTTATCAAAAAAAAAATAATAGTGAAGGTCTGGGAAATTGGAAAAATTAAAATGATGGAAAAGAAAAGCAATTAATGCAAAATTTTTGAAAATTCTTTCTCTATTTATTTCTGTATTTCTGCATTTCTTCATTTCAGCAATTTTGTATTTCTGTAGTTCGGAATTTTTTTATTTCTGTATTTCTCCATTTATTTCTGTATTCTTTCATTTATTTATGTATTTTATTTTTTGTTCCTGTATTTCTGTATTTCTGTTTTCTGAAGTTCTGTATTTATTTCTGTATTTCTGTATTTCTGTATTTCTGTATTTCTGTATTTCTGTTTTTTGTATCTGTACCACTGTATTTCTCAATTTATCTCTGAATTTCCGTTTTTATCCATTTATTTCTGTATTTGCTCTTCAATTCCTGTATTTCTTAATTTAATTATTTCTGAATTTCTGTATTTATTCATTCGTTTCTATATTCATTCATTTATTTCTGCATTAATTAATCAATTAATTAATTCATTCATTTACTAAAACAATCGATAATTTCTACTTCAATTGTGGATCATAAATTTTGATATTCCATCAATAAACGGATAAAAAAGATGATAGAAAACAAAAGCATAATGAAACAAACAAAAGAAGAAAAACAAAAAGCGAAATTTTCAAGATTTCAATAAAAAACAATTTTTTCTCAAGATGATACTCAATATCAAAACCAGGACCGTATTCACAATTTCGAAAAATATACAAAAAAAAAAAATATTGTACAATAGAATAAATAAATGTAAAAGATAGAGATAAAGACTTATTGTGACAAGAATAGGAAAAATCAAATATCATCTGGATTTTTTTAAAGATAATTATTGTTATTATCTATAATAATAGCTGTTTTCACGGATCAACTGTTCCGAACGATTTTGTACGTTTGATAATAGGTGCAATAGAACTTTTAGTGTTAACGAATAAAATTCGTTCAGAATTATACAATTTAAAGGTTCTAGTTCTCCGTTTGTGAATATTTAAAATCGGGCAAGTCGATTAATCCGGATTTGATCCACGAAAACACCTATCAACATATATGTACATATAGACACATACTCCCAAAGCATGGTATAGATGCTGTTTCTCCTTTAGCAACAATCGATGGCCCACCCATATATACCATTGCTATACTATCCATAAATGATGAATGTGGTGCTAATGCTACTACTGGTGCTGTTAAACGATCAGTTTGTTTACCAATTATTTTTAGATGAAATCCACCAATTATAAATACAAAACGTATTATACGAGCCGTTATACGACGCACTATACTGTCCAAACATTATACACAGATTTACAACAATATATTATAATCAACAACAAATCTAAATATACAGGCTGTCCTATTGATTGATTTGAATTACGGATTACAGCCTGTATATACTTGTTTGAATCAATAAATATTAGTATATTATAAACGTACGATTTCCCAGTTATATTTTATTTATTTTGTCAAAATTTCGAATGCATTCGTTATTCGATTAGCAAATATCGAAAGTTGGAATGAATCTTTTCGATATTATAGTACGCTATTATTTTTTTTTCATGATTAAAAATTATAAAGGGCCGCTCCGTGCGGGTGTGCAGGTTGTGTCCTGCACAAAGGCGCCTCATTAGTGGGGGCGCAATTTCAGCTCTCATATTAGAAACATATATTCCATGGGGGCGCTGAAAGATATGTTTGCACAAAGGCTCCCTTCACCCACGGAGCGGCCCTGGTTGGGGCCCTCCACACAAACCTTACCAAAAAATTTCGCTACGATTAATAATTAAGATTGTCGTAGAATCAGGAAATCTTATGAATTCATTAAAAACACCCTACCTGCGCGATAGGGGCGTTTCAAGCTAATTAAATTGTTGTATGAAGCCTTAGATGGGAGAAGAAATGCTACTTCCATTAAGATCTTCGAATATATTACAGTGAAACCTCTCTTTCACGATTGAACCATTTTCCAATGAACGGGTGCTTATCGTTTTCGCGCCCAATAGAGGCTCGATTGTATTGAATTTATTCAGAAATAATATTCGAAATTTTGACAATCATCGATTAGATTAATTTGTTTATAAGCGAATTATTTACAAAGAAAATTATTTACAAATATAACAACAATGGAAAGAAAATTTACCTTCTCCATCCAGTTAGTGGTTTTTCTTTCAAATCATCCTCACTAATTCCATATAAACCAATACATGCCAATAACCATCCACATGTTAAAAAGAAACAAATTAGTGAAACTCGAATTGGTAATAGAATAACTGTTAGAATTGCTGTCTGAAATTCATAAAGAAACATCTTCAATAGAATCTTTCCAATAAGACAGATCAATAAACGTGTATAGAAATTTCCTATGGTAACAAGTACATGGGTCAACTATTGATAAAATATCAATTCATTACAATACTTATTATAACAAATGATTGTTGAAAGAGAAACATTGATCGGAATTTCTATTGATAATAATTGAATGTTATCAATTCATGGAAATGTTTCAGTCTATCGAAGAAATTCCAATCAACCTAAAATAATGACGCCTTATTGCATTTATCAATAATAATAATAACAACAATAACAATAATAATACAATCGAACTTGGTTAAAGCGTACTCGGCTATAACGACAGCCAATCGTTAGTAATCCAACATTACGGAATTAGTATTAAACAAAGTTAGAGTAAGTAACGGACTAAAAGGGTCGATTCGTCGGTAGATGAAGATTGGTCCCTTATGCAGACCATTAGCCTTTTACCTTCTAAAGCTACTTGATTAGCTATACCAGATCCTTCAAATGTAAACCGGCAATAAAGGATGCGTCAAATAGCAGAGATGTGTGCTTTAATTGGGCTGTAAGGCAATTTGAATTTATTAAAGCAATCAGAGATACAGTTTTGTGTAGATTTTGAAGCAAGACCGGAATCTGAAGAAGAACAAGATACCTCCAATCCTACTCCACCGTCTGTAGAATTTTTTTTAACAGTAATTTACGTAAATAAATCGTATATTATCAATGTCAGGATAATAAAAACAGTACTGAACTGTAATTAAGGGCAAGATCTGGTTTTCTTTAACAAAACGACCAATTAAGAAAAATTATTTGCTTCCCACTAAGTTCTGGTGTAATTAACGAAAGTAAATTTTCAATAATTCCCGATTCTGATATAACGTAAATTTATTTACGCTATAACCGAGCTTAGACTGTGTGTATATAATAGAAATTTTATTAAAATCTATATATATTGGGAACATCATTCGTGGAGAAATTGAAAGAAACCTAGTCGTGACACACTAAACTGACATACATTATTTTATATATAAAATTTGACGAAAGGTTTCTCAAATGAAACTCTAAATTATTTATTAAAGAAATAAATTAATTAACTGAATAATTGATAATATTTGATAAAAATAAATCAGACTATACTATAGATATAAATTTTTCTCAAATATATTTTTGAAGAAATTCTAATTCGAGAAAGTTCATTAAATTGAATTGTTGATTTAAATAAATTATTAAATAAACTTTCATTTAACGTATCAACTTTCTTAATTTTATTATTATTATTATTATTTATATCTAATTACTATTCTAATTAGATTTATTTATTTTAAACAATACAATTTCCTACGATTGCATTTTTCTAATTTGCTAACTCTACATTTATAAATAAAAATTATTACAAATCGAAAACAAGAACGTAAGGGTGGAGTTATAACAATAGCGGATGAATAGCACAATTTTAGCATTTGTCAACTATAAAATCTGGACTTACTTTAATTTTTTCGTAAGTCGTCTCCAATTCCAGACGATGAACAAATGGATTCAATAGTTCATCGTCTAAACAATCCTGACCAATACCAGCTAATTTAGTATTCATTCTTCACGTTATACAATAAACAATATATTGTTATTAATAATTAAATTTATTATAATTATTATTTGATTAACTTTAAACTAAATCGCGCGCTATACAAATAACAAATGACAACCGAATTCCATGTTAAAACTAAACCAATCGAATATTGTAATTGAAATAAACGAATATAAAAACGAAATTAACCGAATCAAGTGATCAATAATTTCACTTTTGCGTGGTTCCTGGATCCCAGCGCCATCTATTCATTTTATACAAAACCACATTGTCGGTTTTATTATTATAATAAAATAACGAAATATAAATATTTAGAAAATTTTATAAATTTATCCATTAATCATGTAAATATAATTATATAAATTTTATTTTATTGTTTTAAATTTATAAACAGATAGCTAGATTTATTTTAAAGTTCCCGCAATTGGTGACGGTTGTTTGTTTACACGTTCATTGGCAGTCGACTTGATTTTATAGTTTTCTATGTGAATTAAACTGGATTTACTTGGAATAATTGCCGATTTTGTTGATTAATTGATTGAAATTGATTAATGGAGAATATAGAGAATCAGGTACAAAAATATATAGTGAATTTATGTAAATATTTGCCAATACATGTGGATAAATGGCGACTGGCAATACAGGCAGCTATAAAACCGATATCGAATTTACAAAATCTAGTCCAACAGGTGGCGTGTTTGGAACAGTGAGCGCCTAATTTGAATTATTTTAAATTTAGAGAATTAAATTTTAATAATTATTTTAGAGTTAGATTGAGTTACATGGAAAATTTCGATGGATTACAACAAACGATAAATTATCAAATATCGTGTCGTATAGAAGAAGATTTACAAATATTAAAAAAAATTATGTAATAATTTTCAAATTTAATTTATTTAATTGTATAATTTATTTATAATTTTAGTGATGATTTGAATCGGTGTAATTATGATTTGAAGACTAAGATTATGTTATTGGAAACGACAACATTGAATCTAGATTGGGATAATGATAATTCGATTTTGTTGAAAGGCAATGCTTTACAACCGCCACTTGTAAAATTATTGGACCACATTTTGGATTTTCTAAAGTTTTTCAATGATTCCTCCAAAATTATTAACGATAATTTGAAATTATTCCGACCAAATTGTAAAGAATCTATCGATAATATAAGAAATTCATTTGTTATTAATTTAG
>JAZBGX010001521.1:0-17643 GCA_037414775.1 Zonitis immaculata
ACATATATAGTTGGAGAAACTGATTTAATATGGAGGGATTGGAATCCATCAAGTTCGATTATTGAATAAGGACTCTATTATTCCCACCATTGACTGATTGGGCCATGATTGAAGGCTTTTGTTTTAAACAATCCATATAAATTTCATATACGTATATAACATATTTAAATAGTTTAGTTGTATTCGACATATTGTCGATGAAAGTTTCGATAAAGTCCGTTCAAAAATAATAATTTTAGTGATTTGGTTCGATTTTATTGTGTCCTAATTATTTGGAAAAATCAAGAACAAATAAGTATATATAGACATCAATTCCTATATATTCCAATACTTATGTATAGTTGGAGGAAAATTTTTAGATTTAAGTGTTTTTCTTTTGAATAATTCAAAATAAATCAAATGGAAATCTTTGGGTTTTGGAATATAACGGATTTTAAGTGAAAAATTGAATATGCCGCAATTAAAAATAGTACCTAATCTAATCCGACGGATTTTATACGTTCACTTATATTGCCAATGTGATTATTTGCAGAGAAATTTGCAATTATATGTTTATTCGGTTGTTTAAATAAAAAGCATCAAGTTATACCCGAAATTTCGTTGATGGTGCGTCTAAAAGTGTTAAAAAAATCTATATAGTTGTATTATTTTCGTTGTACAAACAGTACGAATTCCTGCAAACTATCGACATTATAGACGTGTGATTATAATTAGTAGAGCTTGAATCCTGCTGTATTCACCTGTTTGGGATATTGTGGTCGAATAATATGACGCCACTATATTTTTGTATATTCCAGGATTAAAAACATTGTCTTATTAATACGTCTTACCACTGATCGAATTCATTTTGTTAATAATGTAAATTGATCACTATTAATAATAAATTTTACTTATTGCAATTGGATCCAAGTTTTCATAGATTTGCCAGTCGGGCTCGATTATTCCACTAAATTGATGTAAAAATCTTAGAAGAAAGTTTCCGAGTAGAAAAATTTCTACGTCTTCACACACTCCTCATATAATTAAAATGTCAATTTCAACTTCTCAACAACTCAACAAATCTTACCACAGTTATGGTAGGTACGCAATAATTTACACCGACTATCGACGAGTTATGATAAAATAATCTAAAAGTGCCACATAATAATAATAATTTCCAATAACTAAAAATATTAGGCCGGCGCCCAAAACAACAACATTTTTAAAAAGGAAACAATTGATGCCAATATAAAGTCTCTCTTACTATTACACCAACACAGTTCTAATACCGTCGCTATTTTTTTGTCTCGCTTGAGCATATAGACGAAAAAAAGCATGCTTACTAATCTTGAAATTCTACTCCATCATCCATACATAAACAAACTTCGATATTTAGTACTACGATATTTTTGCCTGCGAGCATATTTTTCTCCTGAAATATCTCATTCCTTGTTCAATCAAATTCCAAACAAACAATTAACGGTACAATTTCGTATAAACTGGAATATTTGATAACAATGAACATATACCTATATATACTATATGCCAGTAGAATTGATGTGGGACATTTTAACATGAGCATATAGTAACTGTATATATTGAATTAGAAAATTCCCATTTTATAATTAGCTACACTTGTTTCAGGTAATATCTACTTGTAGATATAGTATATAGTATAGTGGTGGCAGTGAAAAATTTTATATATATACATATTATATAGTTGATGATGGCCAGATGTCTGTAACATGACAGCTAAATAGAGTTCAACAAAACAAAAAAAAAAACCGAAGAGACAAGAAGCCTTTCAGATGTCACTCCCTTTTTATATCATTATTATATTTTCACAAGATATACAATCTTAAATATATAAAATTATTATATACAGAATAAGGTATTTAGTCCCACACTTGAAATTGTAGTATAAATAACGAGATATAAAATTATAATAGGCAGATGTTTATGCGTTGAAAAATTAAAAAGACTATATGATTCCTGATCTATAGATAAAGTTGATCAAAATATTGTCAAATAATAATAATAATAAAAAAAAAACTATATAGAAAAAAGAATTTTCAACGACTCACTTATAATTTAGATTCAACCACTTCAAATAATGACGCTGATCCAAATTTCTGCTCTGTAAAGCTATTCTACAATTTATTCAAGCCAAATATGGCTATGAATTAATTTTCTCTAATCATCGTTGATTTTAATGCTCTTAAAAACATTTCTATACGACCACAAATCTAATAAGAAAATGGATCGAAATTATTAATTCTGTATATTAGTAGATAATTAATTTTGCTGTTAATAGTTTAATTTATTTATATATAAGGTATATATTTGAAATAGTTTGTTGATTATATGTAGGTATATAAGTAGTAAAATCAATGGGTATACAAGATCCAATTAAACATCGTTAGTTAATCTGTAGACCGCAACTTATGGACGCATGCGGAAAGTGGTCGACACTGCAGCTCTAATTATCTCTAATTGTAAGCCCACCCCATTAAGAGCACTCTTGCCATATTCTATTCTACATTCCTTGTCAAGAACAATAGTGAAATGGGGAAATTTCAACTTCATACCACCCAGCCATTAATACTTTATTACAATTGAAATTATATAAGTAATGTGGAAATATAACTAAAAATCTCTATCCCATAAGTTTAATGTTACAAATTTTGTTCTTCTATTATATTTTACACATAATAGTCACTCGTATAATGTCTTGAGTTTTAAAAGTATTTATATAAATGGTGAGATACAGAAATGAGAAAGAATATAGAGCTCTTGTTGTTGTTGTTGTTGTTGTTGTTGTCGGTGTTGGATAATAGTGTTGTTGTTGTTATTGGAGTAAAGGGAATATTTGTGTTTAGTATTTAAGACCGATTTTATTGTGAAGATGTCGGGTCCAATCACCGGTCGTTGGGTGACAAGCATTGAACAAGGTGTGGACAGACACTGAGTACATGTCAAACATGGTGTCATTCAAATTCAAAGAATATATATACGATAATGTAAACGAAGAAAACCAGAAATTCGATAATGTTATTTGTACATTAAAATGTTGGATTCTCGAATAATACCTATACATAGGTATACCACAATTTAAACAATTTCTCAAAATGGACATAAAATTCGATAGTATATTCTATTACAATGGAACTACAATAGAAAAATTTCTTTTCAATGATGCAATTTCCCAAACTTCGCCCTAAAAAAATCATTAGCAATAATAAACGAGTTGGCGCGCCGAAACAAATGACTACCTATACAAATTACTTCTATTTAAATTACATAATGTAGCTGGTAGAGCTTATATACATGATATAAATACAAACAGCACTTCTCATAAAACAAAAATTACCCCATGTGGTAATAATACCTATTAAAGAATAAAATAAATAGATTTAAATCTTGAATGATTCGAATTTAGTTATAAATTCTAACAACACAAACTTTTGACAAGCACTGAGTTTACGTTACCGCCACCTACCAACGACTAGCTCAACTAAATTCCGTTCGTCGATATTTGGTTTGGTTCTCCACTATCTTTTCATGTCTAAGCACTTAACCTAAATAACCTCACTTTATTCAATAATGTTTAAAAATAATTTCTTAATAAAATTACCATTGAAATTGGAATATTTACAGAAAAATCATTTATATTTAAGTTCAAAATGTAATGAAATTCAAAAGATGACTCGTTTACGTGTTGTTGATAATAGTGAAATTGGTAAACGAGCAATGGCTGAAGGTAAACCACCAAGATGTATTCATGTTTATAATAAAACTGGAATTGGCAAAATTGGTAATAATTTATTTGTTGTTTCTACATGTTAATCAAATTCTATATTTGGAATATTTATTTTAGGTGATCGTGTTTTAGTTGCTATTAAAGGTGAGAAGAAGAAAGGTATTCTAGTTGGATTGAAACAAAATCAAAAACCTAAAGTACCGAAATTCGATAGTAATAATATTGTTTTGATTGATGATAGTGGTACACCGTTAGGTACAAGAATACATGTACCGATTCCAACAATATTGAGAACGATTTTAAAAGAGAAAACACATGCTAAAGGAGCTGATTATACGAAATTATTAGGAATTGCTTCTAAATTTGTTTGAACATGTGTGTTTTTTTCTAGAATATTGAATTAGCAATAAATTGTAACAAAAACTACAGACAAGAGTAGAAATTATTGCTCCCCAAAACCAGTTCTTCATCCATCCAAGAATACTCAATAAATACCACGAAAACATTGGAGTAATCGAAGTTTTAAATTATGAGAATAAAAATACTGTACCAGCTTCAAATAATCTGACCCGACATGGTACATCCATGAAGAATAAAAAGTAAGGAGACAAATTTGAGCCAAAGTCGTCTACTGAAGTATTGACTGTAACGTCGAGAGGTTGTAGCAACTACTTTTTTGGAATACTGTAATATCACTATGAACTACCATTGGAATAAAATGTGCCATTCAAGGTAGGTGGGCCTCCCACAGAAGGCGAAACAAATAGAGCTATTAACCCGGCGCATCCACCAATTTTGATAAATTCATAATACGAAATTTTAATGATTAACAAGTTTCTATTTGTGGATTAAAAGCTGGTAGGTTAGTGAAACTATTCCAAAACAGTAAAACCAAACTTATTTAAAATTTCTTTATTTGTATAAATAATAAGTTAAAAAAAATTTTAATTATATCAAATTTATATGCAAAAAATTATCACTATAATCAGATTCATTACAGAAATAATGTTGGAATTGAGTAAAAATTCCAACATTGATTTATTAAATCTCATAATGGTAACTATTGTCAGACATGCATACATATACGGTTTGATATAATTTTTTTGCCAAATATATTTCTATATAAAAAAAAAGACTAGGAAACCACAATTAAAGAACTATTAATATAATATAAAGTTAATTAAATGAGAAATAAAAATAATATATGCCGCTTACATTCTTGCAAAAGTATACAAACGAAATTCATTAAATTATTAATAATTATCTAGTAGAAAAAAGAAAGAAAGATCATTTCACCTACTAATATTTATCTACATTCATTCGTTTTATCATCCATACAATGAGTACGTCAAATTTATATACACATGAGATTCATACAATCTGGCACATGAAAAGCTAAAAATTTAGTCTAGCATTTTTTGTTTGTTTCGTATTAGAAAAAAAAATCACAAATAAATTAATAAACAACTCGATTATTATTAATGTTAATTTCTTAAGTTTATCATAATTGTTGTCTATTTATATCACGCTAAACCCGAATCGACATGTGTACGCCTTTTAGAATCGCTTCTTTGTACACCATGATCCGGTGTTGATTTCAATATATCAGGTTGACTTTGATTAGTCATTGTTTGATTAACAATTGAATGATTAATAATAGATTGATTAACAGATACCATTGTACCACGACTTAATGTACCTAATAATGGTGTTCCAGGATTATTCATTAATAAATTCATATAATCGGCTATTAATAATGTTAATTCTAATATTTTTGGTTTATTCATTGAAAATATTAATTTCTGTGATGGTTGTTGATCATTTTGTGTTACCACTAACATAAAATCATCTTGACAACCACCAAATGTTAAAACATTTGTATATGGATAACGGACACGTTGTTGCATAGTTGCTAAATCTAATATTGTTATTGAATCTTCATTTACAGCTAACCAAATCATTGGCGAATCGTGTTGTCGTAGTTTTGCCTAAAATTAATAATAATAATTAAAAAAATTAATTGATAATTAATTGAATATTACTTGAAAGAGTGTAGCTCCGAAAAAGGGCCATTTTCTTGTACACGTCAAAAAAATTCGTACACAATCTAATTGAGTTCGTCCTTTCAAACTACGCCATTTCTCTAATAATTTCGCTTGTAATTCAGTCAAACCATCTTGAGTTAATTGATCACGATAACGATATGGATAGAATTTATCAATTGCTGTTAATGCTTGATTAGAATGTGCTGTTAATATACCATGTACATTATTTAATGCATTTAATGTATTTGAATTTTGTACATTAGTTGGTGGACTAAATGCACCATTATTTGATTGTGGACTTTGATGACGATTCGATGATGATGTACATTGACTATTTAATGTATTATTGAAACTTTTTATACCTAACGAACAATCACCGATATCTAATTGTGCCATTAAAGCAGCCAATTCTAATGCCAATTCACGACTTAATGGAAATCGACCAGATACAATTTGTTTATTAATTTGATAACATAATAATAAACGTTCTTTATCAGTTTCTAAACGTGCACTATTCTTCCACCATAAACGATTTTTATATGTCAATCGTATAACTTTACTATTCTCAAATTTACCTAAACCCTTTTCACGTAATGCAATCTCCCATTTTGATATTAGATCGCACAATTTCGCATTCGGATCTAATGTATGTTCTAAATCTTTTTCAATTGGATCATCACTAAATATAGCAAAACCGTTATTTGTACGACAACATATCTCATGTGCTAAACTATCTTGGAATTCTTTTATTGTTGTTGAACCATCAAAACTTGTTATATGATAAGTGCCATTCAATAAATGAACGGGCATTGAATGAGGCAATGAATGATGTTGGGGATTTTTCAATAAAATACTCAATACTTCCATACGTGACGGTTTCAATTCGCGACCACCTAAATTATAAATTATTTTTATTAAAAACAACAATTATTACAAAAAAAAAAAAAAATACCTGTTAAAATAGTCCGTTGTAAAGCTCGTTCGCAATAAGCAGCATATTTGCCACATTCAGTACGATTATCAGCATTCCTTTGTAAATGCAATTTTAAAAACCACAATAAACGCGATGATTTCGGTACAAATAAACTAACAGCCAATGCTAATAATTGCCATCCTTGTAATAATGTAAATGTTGGTGGTCCTTTATGGTCTTTATGTTCTTTATAACATTCTTTATGTTCTTTATATTTCTCCTCTTGTACAGCCTGTATATTAGAAGATGCAATTTGTTGATCAGATGTACTATTTATACTTGGTGTTGTTTCACAGGTGAATAAACTTTGTGTAGCACAAAGTAGTAGTTGCTGAAAAGAATTTTGGTGTTTCTTTTAAACACACAATTTGGAAATTTCATCAATTATTGATCAACAACAACCAAAAAAAAAAACAAAACCTAAATGACTGATCGAATAAATGATTTTTTTCCTTGAAGAATTAAAAAAAAAAAGAGTTGAAATTATAATGAAATTGTGTGTGTATGTGTTGTTTTTGATAGTAAATGATTTCGAAAGATGCAAACAAAAGCACTTTCTAAAACTATTTCTAAAATAAAACAGTTCTATCGGGAACATTCAAGGATTTGAAAGAAATTGTAAAAATAATTGAAACACCAACATTCTTGAGTAAGATAAAGGGCAGATAGGGGCTTAATATTCTAATTTCTTTGAAATAAAAATTAAATTATAAAACATGCAAGCAATTATTCTATGGAATTCACTCACATAGTTGTGATAGAAAAAAAAAAAAGATTTTAACTAATAAAATTGAGTGTAAAATAATTGTTAGCTTGCCAAAAAGAGAAAAAAAAACAAATACAATTTAAATCCAGTAAAATTATAGATTAAAAAAAACTAAATAAACAAAGCACACTTACACTTTTCTTTAATAATTTTTGTGTAGATACCTGGACTCCTAATTTTGGTAATGGGGAACTTTTACTTGTCTGTTTAATTAAAGCACAAATCAATTCAGCTTGTAATTCAGGCATATCTAAACATTGTTGTAAAGCATTCTGTGCCAAAACAACATGATAATCAATGCCGGCTTGATCTACAGCTGCTGACATAAATAATTGAAGGCATTTGAATAATTTTATCGCTTCAGCCTAGAAAATGATTAAAAATTACTTTTAGAAAAAGAAAGAAAATTAACAAACAAAATAACCTGTAGCATTTCAGATGGCAGTGTAGTTAATGGGAAATAAGATGGTATTGCACCATCTTTAGTACAAGGCACATGTAAAAGTACCGGATGTCGCCATAGCACACAATTCGAATCACCATCAACTTCCATTAATTTATGTATTAATTGTTCATATTGTGTACCAGTATTTGGTCCACCTCCACTAGCTACAGTTAAATGATACAGCCAAGAATCTTTCTCCTAGAATTCACAATAATTAAAAATAATATTGCAAAGAATTAGAAAATAAAATACTTGTTTTCCTGAACATAATAAATATGTTGGTCCTTGATCTGATGGGAATATACCAATAGTAAGATCCGGTTGTTCAGCATCACGTTCCTCTGAATCGGAATCTGATAAATGTTCAACTTCTTCAACACGAGCATCTCTCATATTAATTTGACCAGCCGGTGTCTAAAAATAAATCAATCAATTAATAATTGCATCGAATTGATTTAATTTAATAATATCTACATTATCTGTTGGTGATTTAAAATAAAGAAACATCTTTCCAATTAAAACACACCAACATTTTTTCGCATGTCCATTTTTAACTTTCGTCAACCAACCTTGAACCGATGGTTTATTTTCTTCTTTACTTAATAATATTTTTGTTGCATTTCTACGTTGGACATTTTGCAAAATTCTCACCCAATCTTCCATTGCTGTTATTGAATCAGCTGTTAAATAATATGTTTTCTTTCCAGTATCAATTTCGAATGTATTCGATCCATCGGCACGTGTTATTTTACATATTTCATCTAATAAAATTTGTCCTTGCGGTTTACGATTGATATCATTTTGGCTTTTATAATATGTTAATACACCATTTTTCAATACAAACCATTTTTTACGCCACGTTTTCAATTTACCACCTAATTTAGCTAGAGAACCACTTTTTTCTAAACTTTCTATACGTTTCGGACTATCTAAATATGATGTTCTCAATAACATTGATGATTCTAGACTAGTTGTATCGCAACTTAGAGCATCCGGAGGAACTGCATAATCATCAGACATTCCCGATTCGAATGATGTATCTGAAACGCCTTTACATCAATATTAATCTTGATATATTCCAAAATATTACTAGTTTTTCTTTTGAAAACTCACCTCGAGTTTTACTTTTACTTGGTGAACCACTACTACTGGAAGCAGTACGTTTACCAGGACTTGAACCAGTTGTATCGCCAGAACTACGACTATGAGTATTGTTACCGTCAATAGCTGCCGTATTATTACCTTCACCATCACTTGAATCATCTGAAGAATCGCCAGTAAAAGGCATCGATCTTATTTGACTAGCACGACCTTTTACAGTTGCATAAACTGGAACTGGTATATCTTGATAACCTGCTTGTTCTGGACCAATATCACTTGGTGTTGTTCCAGTTAATGTTAATCCATCTGCAGCTACCTATTTTAAGAAATTGATTATTTGTTTTATATAAAAAATGTATAAATATACTTGATAGATTCGATCTTCCCAACTGGGAAATCTATGGATAGGCGGTGTTGGTGCCCTAGGCCATGGTACTTTCTCTCTACTCGGTGTATAAATTTCAGCATAATCATGAGCTAAATCCGGATCGGAAGCACTACTACTAGGTACACGACCACCTATACTAAGATTATCAACAGCTGCTCTTAATTCATCACTTAATGGATCCATACTTGAATTGCTTGTACCAAAATTAACACTTGCTACTAAATTACTTGGTATTGTCGGTTCGAAATTATTTGATGATAAACAAACTGATTGATGACGACGATGTTTCGTATTATTTCTTGTTGTTGACGATGATGATGATGATGAGGTAGTTTTATTATTTGATGTTAATTGTCTTGGTTCCGGTGAACAACTTTCTGAACGTCTACGATCGGCTAATGCTAAATGATTTCTTAATAATTCTAATTGTTGATTACACTTAATATTTTGTTCACGTAATGTTTGATTTTGTTGTTCTAATTCACGTAATTTATTTGTTACCCATTCTTTGATACGTGCCGCTTTTGCTTCTACTTGACGGGCATCGTGTAATCGTAATTGACGTTGTTCTTCAACTTCACCTTCTAAACGATGAATTTGTATATTATTCGGGTCACTCTGTTGCGACCATGCCAGCTTTTGTTCCATTATTCGCACCTAAACAAAAACAATTCTATAGTAAATATTTAATAAATGTAAAGAAAATCAGTGTTTTGTTTTGTTGGGTGAATGCCTACCGTAATTCGCCATTTTATTAATAATACTTGTAAACGTTAACAAATCTGAATATAAAATGCACAAGTCTGTATGCATCTAAAAATGTATTTCGGGCGCCACAGCGTCCCGACGCTTGTCACACAATTTCCCCATACGGTGGGGAAGGGCAATACCATCCACTAGAATAGTGTTCCCCCTCACAATTTTCACCCTATCTCAACTGTTTGGCTACAGTCTGACTGTCACAAACAAAGACAACAATCTCATGAAAGGATTTTACAAATCTGATGGGGTAATAATGAGTCAGTGCATGTCGAGCGGATTGAATTTTGTAAATTTCTAAAAAATTTGTTAAACTTATAAATGGAATATTTCCAATAAATCCTATTGAAATATTATTCATCTAGGATTTGTTTTTATTATGATTTGACGATAGCAAAAAGGATGTAACGGGCTTGAACGGATATCATGTGACACAAATAGAGGGGGGTTGGTTCTTTATAATGCTCCCCTTTTTCATAACAGCTGAAAAATATTAATATGACTCACATGTTGGTTCATTTAATTATATAACGAAATAATTGATTGTTGAAGTATAACGGTGATTATTTCATGAAATATTTTTATATCCAAATCAAAATAAAAATATAGAGATGAACATGGAAAAGTTGACATATAAGCACGTGTCTAAAAAGACCGAACAAAAAAATACAACTAATGAAAAAAAAATCTACATGGAAAGCGTGCAAGGTAAACTAATGTTAGAAACATTTCCAAACATAATGGTATTATAATGAAATTATATCATTAAATTATGATATTTCTCTATTAATTTATCTTTATATAAAGGTTGTTCTGTATTTGTTAATATTTTTAAAGGTTGTATACCTTCTTGTCGTAATCTATCTATTAAGATAATCAATGAAATTTCAACTTACATTTTACCTAGAAAATATCCCTCAAAAATAACCAAAAGGAAACTGTCCTTGTTTTCTATTCTTATTTAATATAAGAAATAAAAGAAAAAAAGGAAAACTCGTGAAAATAAAAACGTATCGCGCGCGATTCTCTGTTTTTCTGTCAGCTGAAAGACGCCATCATATCCGTCGCCAGCGTCGAGACGAAAAATAATCAATAGCCTTTAACGATAGGGAAAGTGAATATGGTTGCTATGCAACAAGAGCAGCGTTCAAAAATTTCCAAAAAAAAAAAACAACAAAAAACAAAACGAAACAAGAGCTCTTATCTTTTTTTTTTCGAAATTGTTTTTTGGTGGATTTATTTCAACGTTTCTCCTCACCTTATCCTCCGCTTCTTCGGCACGGCTTTCTGCCTCCAGGACTCTTTGCTCCAATTCGGAAAGCTTAAAAATAAAATATAAACATTATAAATAAATAAAAAACAATTTCAAAAGAACAATCATCCGTATTTGTTTAGTTATTTTCAGAGAGCTTTAAGGACGAAAACAGTGACATCTATCATGGATTACTAGTGTTTATCTAGTTACTACCAGATGGCGGTAGTTCAATTATCCTTAAAATCCAGGATATATTATGTATACAGTATACATACTAATATAATATATAGCTGCAGGACTGTTTACTTTATATAATTGAATAGGGGGAGGTTGTGCAATGTTTTGTTTGAATGCATTTAAATTTCAACAATATTCTTTAATATTTGTTTTTGTTATTGGAATAAATTTGATTTGATAACACTGAAAATATAAAATAACCAATATATCATAACGTATAATTTAGATTGCTGAGGACACAGATGGTGTTGATTTGTCGTCGACATTACCCTAATAAAACATGATAACACCTGTTTAGGACGTCATCAACACAAGAGAAAGAATATTACAGGATATAAATTTAACAATAATTAATCAATGAATCATCATTATCTTATCAAAATTCATTTAATTCAATAATTGACAAAATTTTACTTTCAAGTTAGAAAAATGTAATAATATTCTATAATTGCAGGTAGGTGTACAGGTGAATTTCGAGGAATGAGTCTCTCGCGAATTCGAACCACATGTTGCGTCTGTTTATAACGATAAGGCGATGACGGCTGTAGTAGTAGTAGTAAAATGTTAGTAGAAACCTCTTTGATTTCCACAACACGTTCAAAGTTGTTTTAGTGTTCGTATCAACCTTAGAGCGCGTTCTATTTTCGTTATTTTTTGTTTTATTTTGGTTTGGATACTACTATGAAATAGAACAATCCGAGATTACATGATTCAAAATTAGAAGCTTTGAAATCTGAAACAGTGGAAATACACAAAAGCAACTTATATATTTAAATTCTAATCTGTCATCGTTTCAATTTATTTCATGTCCAAAGACATCCACCGTTTAAAATTAAAAAACAAAGTAAAAGAAAACAAAATTACAAAACGAAAGAGACAAGTTGACGACGACGCGCTTTCGCTCCAATAAACATTTCTTTTGTCTACGTTGATACGGATTTGTATTGCAAAAATTTTAATCTCAACATAGCTGGACGTTGATAATTTAAACTTGAACAGATTCAATTCAAAAACAAATAGAATTTATGAATAAATAATAATAATAAAATCACATTTCTATTATTAGATTATATATACAGCGTGTCTCGCGACCGAATGCATTAACAGTAATCTTGGCAAAAAAGTTTCAAGCAAATCAAAATTCATTGAACATTGCAATTCTTTATTTTTGAATTTCAAATCCGCTCCCATAAAACAATTGCAAGTGTAATTGATAATTTATAGGAGAATTTTTTAATTTTCTAGAAATAATCCAATGTTTCTTCCATTCTATCAGATTTAAGGAATAGAAAACTCCTAAAATGATAAATCAAATAGAAATTGACATCCATTGTGTCTTTACCAAACGATACATACTTGTCAATAAGTTGAGAATAATGTATGCTGATCGTGAGACACCTTGTATTTATAATAAAAATTTTCTTATAGATATATGTATAGTCAAAATATGATAGGAATAAACGATAAATTAGATATGAGTCAATTTATGTATTATGTAAATTGTCTGGTTTGGTCTATATTTATATGGGTATATGGTTCTTTCAGCTTTCGTATGATGTTTGCGCGTATGCTATGCGTATACGATATATCCGCAATAGTGTCATAAATAACAAGCACGTTGACAATTCCGACGGGATTCGCATGATACAGAACATGTCAATTCGTACAAATGCTTAGAGAAATAACGCTATATCTACCCAAAATAAGGATCGATGTGTTCTGTTTTTGTATATAAATATTTATACATAAAAGATATCAATATTATATCCAATAAAAAGTGTTATCAACTTTACCTTCCGTAACATGTCCTCGAGAGAGTCCATGTCGGAGCTTCCGTTGTTGTTATTGTTGTTGCTCGGTTGGACCATGTGTGGTTAGGGTAGAAAAAAATCAACAACAAAAAAGACACCAAACACAAACAGAAGTCTATGAATTATTCACAGATACCACAATTTCAATTAAATTTCAAACATTTAAATTGTCACTGATCATCATCTTTAAATCAATAAATCACTGCCGAACAAAGGAATTAACATTTAATATCAGAAATAACGAATTGAATGATTTGCTATACGAATCCTTCACGATTATAAAATAAACCAAATCTATTTGAAAGTTTCGAAACTATTTACAGTTCCCAAAGCAACCAATTGGTATGACCCAAGGTTCGAATGTAAAACGGACAGAAATGAGCCCCATTGGGGTCGGTATGTAACAGGCGATGACAGAAAGTGGGTCGGACTATAATCAATATTTACCCGAATCGGAGAATGAACATATTCGTCGCGAGACTACTTATCGAAAGAATAATGTCACACACTTGTAGTATTCCCCCAAATATCGTCAACAACACCATATAAATATTTATATTGTATATATTCTCTTAATAAAAAAAAAGTGGCGAAATAAATAACACTGAAAAAAAGCAACTGTGTTAATAGAAGATTTATCTTGAACGATAGGAGAGGATGGGTATTGATGAATTTCGCAGATTTTGCAGTAAAGCGCCTAAAAAACTTTTAATCAATTACGAAAGGAAAATTGAAAATAGAGCTGCCACTTTTCTCAAACTTTAATACTCTTAACTTTAGATAAATTGCCACTTAATTTCATAACTCTCTCTTTCTCTATATAAAAGTGTACGAAGATGAAATTTTCTAAAATTATAAGACAATCGAAATTGGATTCCAGTTGATTTGCAAAAATTAGAAATATTCAATATAATTTTATTTTTGATTATATTCTCATCACGATATATATTTTACATCAATATTGGTGGTTGTCCACAAAGTAAATATCATTAATAAAACCAATTTATAGCATGTCATTGTTGGCAGATTTCTGTAAAAAAGCAAAAAAATGCCAACCATATTGAAATAGGTCCGAGCGTTTTATAATAAAAGGAAGAAGAAAAAAAAAACACAACTTTGAAAATCCTTTAGATCCGTTATTCATGATGTTAGAACAGAAAAGAATTCCAATTTCTAATAAAGTAAGAGAAGAATTATGAATTTTTCCGGAAATTTATTTAGCTGAAATAACACTCGATATAAGAGACGAATTATAGACACAATTAATTAATAAATTCATCAATTATATTTGTCTAATTATTTTATTATTTACGTTTCACTTTTCACAAACACAAAATGTCCTTTTTTTTGTTTGTTTCTCCATTTTTGTTTTGTTTCGTTCTTCTTCTATATAGTTTGCATTATTTTATATTGAAAAAAACGTGAGATAAATTTGTTGAAATATGAGAAACGTTTGGTTATAGCAATAGTTGGAAGCTTACTGCTGAAATGCGAAAGCTCAGCTCTGCTGAAAAGCTTGTGGAAAACGGCATGCGCGCTTCACAAATCTAATCTATAACATCATATATATATATATATATATATATATATATATACACAACAATTTCAATATAACGAACAGGTGAAGAGGGTATAGTTATAAAACAGCGCCCTTTCGACCACTTTACAAATTGAATGTATTCAAAATCTAACTTTATTATAATACAACAACAACAACAACATCACATAAGATAAACAAATCAAAAACCTTAACAATCATCTCAAATATTTTCGATCATATTTTTATTGGTACAGAAAATTCTCCAAATAATACTTTGTAAGATTTAAGGCATTCATAAAGTAAATACGTATAGCAGGATTTTATAGAGTTGAACTTATAGATCAAATTTCCTGAAAATTACAAATGCTCTTCTTCGGAAAATGTAAATTGTGTCCTATACAAACATTTTAGGTTCAATTGCATCCCAATGTTTGTAGAAAATCCGAAGTACCGTGGAAGCGAATGGATACTGTTAATTTTTAAAACGTATACAACCTTGATTCGAGCCCAGCTGTATGAGATGTAATATACGTACTCTCAACTATATGAACAAAGAAAGTCGGGACGCAACTGTGAAAATGACCGTCTTTTTAGTAAAAAAAAGTAAACTTCCCAATAATATATCAAAGATATTTTTATATTTATATACAGAATGGTCCACCAAAAGCTTTTCTGCCCTTGCAACTCTGGCTTTAGTGGGTGCAAAAAAAAAAAAACGGACTCGACGATCTAAAGTGTGATATTTAGAGAACATTTTGATTCTAAAACGATTTCCCAAACTCTAGATCTTCGAGTGCATTTTTTTTCCTCTCCACTAGAACCAGAGTTCCTACAAGACCAGGATAGCCTCTGGTGGATCAGCCTGTATAGTAATGTTAGTTGGAACTGTCGAAATTGAAAATGTTCTCGATTTCTATTACCTATATGCTAATAATAAAAAAAAGTTACTTTTGTTTCTCGCTCGCTAAACGGCAAAAATTCGTTTTGTTATATAGAAGTTTTACCATATTTTTTTTTTGTTTTGTTTGTTTGGTTTATTAATCTAAAGTTTAGTTGCTGAGATATTAAAATTTAATTTCCCAAGTTTCTTCTTCTTCTTTAACAACAACAACAACATACGAAACCAGGAGATTTGATCTTTTATAAAAAAGTTTCCGAATTTGTTCAAGAAACAAATTATAGAAATGGGAAATTTTCAATTTCCAAATATACGAAAATATGTTATTGTTTAATTTTCTTTTAACGTTAATGTTGGAAAAAGAAAATCCCGATTAAAGGTTTTAAATTTTATTTATATATATAATATATAAAAGTACGTTGAACAGTTTTAAGGTTGATTTTAGTCTGAAATATAGACTTGAGAGAAAATTCACTCGACAATTGTAGGTACTAAGAAGAATAGAGAATAGACGGAAAATTCATTTGTTCTTAGTTGTATACTTGATTAATTTAATAGTTCACAGGTCCATTAGCATAACTTTTACTATATATATACATAAATACACAAAGTTATATTAAGGACGGTACGGTTTTGTTAGAATTTTAAAAGGAATTTTGTGGTAAAAACTGAAATTCCACATCACCAACAACAGTGCCAAACGTCAAAGCGATCCATTAGAACTTTTAACGGTGCGGTTACTTTGACCAAACCATATATAGGCCATATATAGAGAGAGAAAAAGTTACATTGAATAGGAATTGGAAGTGAAACGGAAATGGAGGAAATCAGTTCGTGTTTCCGTTATTGTATTTCTTTCTTTATTTGGAAAAAGAAGATTTATGCATCAAATTCTTCATTTATAACAATTGATTGATAAAAAAAAAGCTCAATATAGGTTGTTGTTTTGTTTTGTTTTGATTTTTTCGTTCTTCTTCTTCTTCGGTATAATTAAATCAAAAACGTGAATTTCTTGAATCGTGTCGTAGGGATCAAATTAACTAGATTTAATGGGAAATCTGATATGGAATGTAGTCAATAGAATTCATTTCGAACACGCAAAAATCCAATAATATAAATAACATAATCGTACATATCTATACTCATAAAATATCTTCTATACCTATATATACACCTCAATTTTCAACTTTGTTTTTCAATTTTCTTCATTTTGTTAAGAAAATATACAAATAAACCGAATATAGAAATATTAATGTAGAAAATAATGGCACAAAAAAAAAATATATATATATATATAAGCACTGAAACTCTCCTCTTTAATTGAAAAGATCTTCCCGCTACGTGATATCAATTGATAGGGTGGCAGTATCCCTCTTCATAATTAACTGCTAACGAAAAATAACACCACCTATATATGGACAAGAATACAGAAAACGAATAATCGATAATTATAGAAATTATATGGACAAATATTTATAATAAAAACAAAAGAAATCTAACAACAACAACAACAACCGACTTCTAGATTAACAATATTCGAAAGATAAGTATCGCATCAAATAATTATTTAACTGTATAGTTGCAAGGTAAGGTCAACATGTTGCATGCGACAAAATTAAAGCATTTCCTATCAATTGTGTACAAGTATTTCTTGTTGAATGCAGTTAAATGGAGCGAGCAATATAG
>JAZBGX010001523.1:0-17906 GCA_037414775.1 Zonitis immaculata
CAATTATGATAAAGTTTTGCTCCAATAATATATAATTCAATCATATAGTTTCCAATTCGATTTTTTTTGATCATGTATGTATATATACCGTATACAGATTGTCCACTAAACGATGACTAGTCAAGATATAATTAGCATTTTTTTGATATTCGAAATATTAGGCGTTTAATTAGTGAACCAATTTGTAATCAAATTCTAAATATTGCTAATTAATGCTAATCAGTTAATTATAACGTTATATAGTTATGTTTAATTTATTCACAATCTAACATTTCGTAAAACACCTATAAAAAAAATATCAACTAATTAAACGAGTAATTTATTTATAAATCAATACTCGTTACATTATTGGGATTATTAATTTCATTTTCTCAAGTAAAGCACGAAGCACACTATATTGCGAAACGGAATAGGACGGAACAGAAATGTTGAGTTTTCGCACATTTAGTGCAGAATTCCGCTATAGTATTTTACATTATAAGGGCAGAAAATGGATTTTCCCAAATAATTTACAATATTTTTTCTAAGATCATACAAAGTGAAATTAGAATATTTATTTCAAATTAAAATAAATGTAAATTGACAAATCAGAAATGATTTGACATAATCTATCACATGCCACTTTGCACATAAGGGTCACAATCTTTAGATAATTAATATGTGACAGAATAACATTGAAAATTGCAATTGCACAGTGTAAAAATATTTCCACACCCCGGTGCGGACGGACATATTTCCACATTGAATTGAGTACCTACCGGTTGCTTATTGCAACGCCTCATTGTACTATATACTGCAGTTTGACGTTTCCAAAACGACAAACATACTTCGAAAATCTCATTTTCTAGTCGATTGTAAAAAAAAAATTTGTCTCGATATATCATAACACAAAACAGTCGAGAGTTTAATTTCACTCCGCTTCGTGATAGTGTGCTCCGTGCTTAAACCATTCATGTCAGAATTCTCGTTACTGTGGTTATATCATTTCGAGTATGACGTATAAGTTGCTATATAATCAAGACATATGCTCATTATCTCTTTAATTCACAAAATTGAATGTGCTAATTTAGGTACATTTGAAATGCTAACTAAAGCATGTAACACATTGTCGAGAAACGTTATGGAATATGGAAATTTCGAGCGTTTGCACATTTAGTGCGAAATTTTGCGGGAAAATTTGTCTCTTTATTCGAACAAACGAGTAATATGTTAAGAAACGACTTAAACTTTATTAGAATTTGTTGGGTTGCTGTAATGGACTGTTCGGGCGAAAAATTTGTAGCATTATGTGTATACTTCTACTAAAAAAGCGCATATGGAACCAAAATATAAGCTTACAAAGGAAACAATATGGAAAATTTCATAATTTATTACCAGATCTTCTGGAAGACGACCGATAATTAATAACTCGTTCTTCATTCTCAACAAAAAACTCTAATAAATAAACAAGAATCGAAATATTTGAAAATTAATGAAGCATGACGCGGAAGCTCAGAAAACTACTCAACTATAGCAATTCAATTTCTGCTTAAAGACACATGATGTATGTCTAGATGTAGAATAGTTTTCGAAGCATTTTTCAAGTATGAGAAGCATCCTCTATTCCACTTGATAATACTATCTGCTTATATTAGTTGGAAAGAGATGTAACTAATATAGTTCTTTGATGATATTTTGCAAATTTTCCAAAACTCACCAAATATCATCTATCTTTTTTCAAATTTATAATCCTATCTCACTTTAAACCAAAAATTCAATAGACGTTTTGAAAAAATTCACAATCAACAAAAAAATGTGTAATGTTTTCTGTTTTTCTCCGGCTCAATAGGTGGTGATTCCATAGAGCTAACACGCAAAACAGTGAATTGGTGATTGATTTCATCTATAATTTATTTAGATCAATTGGTACAGTACCGCAAACAGAGGACAAACTGTATATAGGTATATATGCTTGATATTTGAGCTTCAATTATAATCTAACTACTCACAATTTTTTGCTCACTTATTGGATACTACAAGAACAAAAAATTATTGATTGGCCATTTGCTACTCATGTAAATTATTCTGTGCCGCCTACTAGGTTGAACTATTTTAGTTTTTTTTTAATATAATCTTTCAATTACTGATAGTAGGTTTCAACTTCGTTTCTTCCAATAATAGTGAATAATAATAATTTATATGGCCCTTATTTTAAAGTATTCTGATTGGTTGTGATATTATGCTATAGATAAATGATCAAGCAATTGTATAAAACTGTACATATTGGGAAATATCAATTTATCTACCTACAGCTTTTTATGAAAGCGGCAATTTTATGTCATCTATATGGGTAGAGATATGTAATGCTTTCACTTTAGTGGATTTTGTTATAGTGCAGATATATGTTCATAGCCAAGAGTGTCCCACCTCCTGTGTGCCAACAATCTATTCCATCTATCTCTAATACGTTGTTGTGTTGTTATGTTATATACCTGGACATGTACAAAAGCATGATATATGTTTACATTTGTACACTTTACAATTATTTAACCTTGTTTACCACAAACTGTCAAAGCGAACTAATCTCCTTTTCTGCTTTTATTCATTTCCTATATCTATTTGCAAGGAAAGAAGACGAAAGATAAAATATATGTTACAAGTTCAATTTCAAAAAGCCGACCGCACTAATTTCTCTTTCTTATGCTTCAATATTCTAATTGAATATGTTGTATACCTATATATACGGTTAAAATCTTTTGTGAACTATTGACAACGTTATAGCTTTACCTACTATATACCACCCGGACAACAATTCAAAAAAGTATAAAAAGAACACCATTTAGGTTTTCACATTTTCAACTCTTATATGTATGTGTACATGTAGGTATATAGTTTTTTTTTTTTGACTTTTACAACTATAGATTGTTCGATATATAGATAGTTATTTTTGAAAAAGGGGGCGGCGACGTTTGTCGGTTTCGATTATAAGGTATATATACCTATACAGATGGACATTGATGGTGTTCGGTATTCTTTATATTCGTTTCCTTTCAACTTATTTTGTGTGTTTGTTGGCAAACATACAATGCCAATGTTTTGACTTGTGGTTGTCTAATTTATTTCATTCCAAAAATAGTCGAAAGTTTTTCTCTTTATTTTTTTCCAAAAAAAAAAAAAAAGAATGAGTAAAATTAAAGCCGCTATTCTATTTGGACAGGTAAATATCACTTCCTCTATATATTTATACCATATACATATATAGGGTATTGTTTGATTTTGTAATTTCTAGCGGCGGCGGCGGTGGCGGCAATGTACATACCTAATGGTGTTACTTACGATATTAACAACTTTCTAAAAAAAAAAAAAATCTTTACCAACGTGTAAATTGATTCATTTACAAAACTATAAAAACTATTTATAGAATAAAAAACAAAACAAAACAAATTGCGTTATAATAATCTTTTATTTTTGAAAGTATCGACAATAACAAGCCGCTAATTGATACTAAAACAAACGAAAGCTCTGCGAGATTATTACGAAATAAGTGAAGATTGAAAAATTGCTTATATATTATATATATATTGGAAGATTTTATATGTATATAAGTATATTGTTATTTAACAGATACTAATTGAAAATAATAAATATAAGCAATTGAATTTTTTATTTATACAGGATGGTCGTTTGTGCGGGGATCTCTGTTATAGATAATAAGAGAATACTTATAAACAATTCGGTTAAATTAGGGTAAAGCTATGTGTGCATTTTTATAATGATTTATAATCTATGAGCAATGTTTACTTTTAATCTCTACACCTTTTCCATAAGTTTTTTTTTAGAAATCGTCAGTTCAGTTATATTTCAAATTAATTAAACACAATAATAATAGAATTATAACAAAGAATTGCAGTCATAATGTGTTCTACTTCTATGCTTTGCATGCGGCTAAAGTTGCGGCATGAAGAATTGTTATATGTGTTATTGTGCTGGTCGAGCACTATATCTCCACCAATAATTAATAGTTTTTTGCTCTACCTATAATTTCTTCCAAATACAAAATTCTTTGCTCTTCAACACCCGTGCCTCTCTGTAACATGTGGAATTTTTGACCTTAGACTCGATAGGAGAGAGTACGGTCCCAAACGCATTAAATTAGCTTCCGTATCATATTGATGATCAAATATGTTTAATTTTCTGAAATACAATTGACGTTTTCTGAAATACATTTGACTCGCTTTCCAAAATACTTTTCATGCATCTGCAAAACATATATTTGACGCTTTTCGAAATTAATCTCTGTTAGTTTCTGAACTACACTAAAGTAAAGTGATCAGCGTTTTTATTTTATTTTTGTGCGATAAACAACAAAGCTAGACGTTTTTAATTGGAACACCATAATGATAAGGAATTTAAATTTGTGATCATATTTTTCATGGCATTTTACAAGAGTTACATAACACTTGATTTTATTTTTTCTTATATAGGCGTTATATGCAATGTTTATATTTCTGAGTACAGTTTTTTTTCTTCTTCTAATTATAATGATACCACATAAAATACTCAACAAAGTGCTGCGATAAGTGCTTAGGAAACACTCCCTATAATAAAATTTCGACCTACTGATCAAACTAAGAGCTTGAACATCCATATTTCTGCACAGTTGACCATTAAAATTTAAAACCCAAAATTTGATTTCCCAATAAAAAAAAGTTTTAGGCGAGCAACAACGAAATATAAATTAAAACGAAAAAAATTAAAAACGTGTGTCAGTTATTCATATTGTTATTATTTTTAATTTGAAACTTCATTTTGGTGGACTCTACAGAAATATGAATTTTCAAGCCAAAATTGTATTATTTAGAAGAGGTGTTCCCAAAGTATACTCTTTATGAACTTTTTTCCTCAATTTTTGTCAAAATAAAAAACTTGATCATATTGTTTAATACACCGTTGTATTACCACAAAGAAAAACTTTATTAAAATAATGCAAAAATATAATATAGGGTAATTCTGGGAGAGAGATGGACCACTTTTTTTTAAAAGAGCTAGCTCTAATAAGAAAAAAAGAAAAATGCATGATTGGTCCATCTATCCCATCTACTTATGTAAAGATGGACCACCTCATTAGGGGACTAAGAAAGCAACAATTGGAATCCATAAGCAACAAGATTCATGTTTACATCGTTTTATCATCATTGTCGTATCTGGTGCAGCTTTCATGAGACCGCAACACTCGCATATGTAACGCACTGAAGCTACTCGTTCCGCGATATTGTTTGACTATAGATTTTTCCGCATCCAACACATTTTTTATCATCCTATCTATCAATATAATGTCTTCCCAGTATTGTTTTCATATATTTTAAACCTATCAAAATAATTATACACCGGTCTATGTGTCTCCTTCTATGCATAAGACAAATGGATCGATTGATAGATAAATATCCTTTAGGTATATTTTTCTTTGTTTTTCGACATTGGAAGCTTAGTTTGAGGACGCTTTTCCATGATTCTATGGAAAATTGTGACGTGAATCAATATTTTGTGCCTATACTTTTAATCAACAATGTAATTGAAAAAAAATATGACAGTAACAAAAATCACTTTCTTGTTTATTTACAAATTTATTGTTCTTACGAGTGTAAAACTTAGTATACGTGTTGAAAGCAACGAAAACAAGCCGTTGCTGTTAAAAATGCGAAACTGAATTTGATAGTTTGATAATCATACTTACTGGTCCGTCTCTCCCGGCGGTCCATCTCTCCCGGAATTACACTATAGCATCTAGAAGAAAACAACAAAGTTGAGTGTTATATAGCTCGACATGGAAAATAATAATAAGAGAGATTTAAATTGCTTAGGAAAAAAGTACACCCTTAACAATATTTTAATTGAAAACTTCTATAGCTTTATTATAGTTATGGCGCAAAAATATTTCTTTCAAATTATATAAATCAGCATAAAAATGCACAACTTTGCCCTAATTTAACGAAACCTGTATCCCTTATCCTTATGATAACTGATTGTTATATATGTTTCAAAATAAATATTGAAATATCAACTATCATAGCTTTGATTTATTATTATTATTATTATTTTGTTATATGTTGTATTATATAATTTTTTTTTTTAAATATACCTAAGGTATATATAGGTATTATTTTTTCTTTATCAAAATTACTAACCGGCTAAATCTCTCTTTCTCTCTTTAGATCTATCCAATATATAACTAACAATCATGGCCTGTTTTTTGACTTTCTACATTTTTTAAATCAAAATGGGCGTATACGAAAAACAACATAACATCAAAATAGATAGAAGAGTAAATTAGGGATGGTTTCCGACCAATATATATATATTTTTTTGCCTCCTAATAATAATAAGTTCCAGTCTGTTATCCATTATACCTACACACACATATATATATATATATATGTATAAAATATGTTTGGAAATTTATATCTTCCGTTAATTTTGACTCCATTTTGGTAACTCCCAAAACTAAAATTTATTCATAAACCATGATATAACGTTATAATATGTAATGAAATCATTAAAATATAATAGCAGCTATTATAAGTTCATTTTATATTTCGTTTTTGAGTTATATAGTTTAATAATGAAGAAGTTATTAAAATAGATGGAATCTTAAAAAAAAAAACATTTTATTTTATCTATGAAAAAAAAAAGGATCCAATTTTAATTATGGGTTATTTCGAATGAAGATGGAGGAAATAATATTTCATGGGAAATTCAATTTTTTCCAACTAATTTACCAAATAATAATAATAATAATAAGTTTCCTCTATTCAAATTATATTATTCGGTAATAATCAACGTGTCCAAAACTTGATCTAATAATTCACATTTACATGAATATATTCGCCCAACCTATATCACATAGAAATAAGCTTTACTAATGCATAGATGAATCTATGACTCTTACACCCACAGAAATTTTATTTTTTCCCTCATCATAATGCTATGTATAATGCGACTTGAATCAATCGTTCTTCCACTGATCGTAATCGGACATTTTCTCAATTCTAATTCATTCATTTTCTTCACGGGAAAATTTCTCGTGAATCCATAGGTTTGTGGGACGAAATATTTAATATTTATAGACAGGCTAATCTACCAGAGGTATTCCTAGTCTTGTAGGAACCCTGGTTCTAGCGTGGAGAGAAAAAATCTAAAGTTTGGGAAATCGTTTTAACATGAAAATGTTCTCTATAAACATCACACTTTAGATCGTCGCGTCCATTTTTTTTTCTCTCCACTAGAACCAGAGTTCCTACAAGACCAGGAAAGTCTCTGGTCGACCACCCTGTATATATAATTGATTCCAATAGTTAAAATAAAGTAACACATAATTTATTTGTTATTATAATAACATCAATTTAAAGTTGTTTTTTTATTAATATAATTGAATTAAAATTAGAAAGAAAAAAAAGCCTCTAAACAATAAGTAGACCATGTCAAAGCAATTATCATATTATAAATAAATTTAAATTGCATATAAACGAATCGATTTTGAACATATATATATATATATTTAGATATAGTATTGTTTTATTTATTACAGCATTATCTAATAGTGTAGATTAATTCTAAAATCACCCTCGAACTTCATTTATCTTTCTATTGAGGTCATTTTATCAATTTATTGTTGTTATTTCATATTTTATTTGATTTTCAAAATAGATTCAATTCAATTTGTTCATTTGAATAATAAAAGTGACTATATTGCATTGGATCATCTAATTTTTCCTTTAAATAATTGTAAATTCAAAGCTTCATATACATAATAATGTGGTAATAGTTTGAATTCAAACACGAATTACTTCACATATAACATAATTTAAACTTGCATATACTTATAGAAGTTCAAATAAATTAACGATAATTTTATTATACGAGGAGTAATTCGAAAGTAATCATAATCGATAAAAAATACAATGTTTATCAAATTGAAAATAATTTATCTTCCAACGTAATCTCCTAATAAATTAATACTCCAAAAATGTTTCTACATCGATAATTACCTCACTATTGCCACACAATAGTCGGAGAAAGAGATAGTAGTCGTTGGCAGCTAGATCTGGAGAGCACAATGTAACCTATTCACCAGGCATAAGGAGAAATTAAGGAAACATCACTGAGGAGTAAAACCGAAACTCGAGTGAATGTTCAAGCAATTTGGAACTTGCTTCTCTATAATGACAGCTATTGCAACTTCGATTTTGTGTTCCTACTACAGTTCGCAGATTGCTTTGTTTTTTACTTCATGGCTTCTCGTGAACCTTTTATTTGGTTGGTGCTGTAAAAGTCTATAATAGTGGTTCTCTTTTACAAGTAATCCACAATAACAATTCCTTCGGAAGCCACGAAGATGGATGCCAATATATTTTGCGTAGCGTTTCTAATTTTAAATTTTTCCGATGCTGGTGAGGTTGGTCGTTTTCAAGTCATAGAATATTGTTTAGTCTCAGGACCAAAGTGAAGTATATCCAGGTCAATTGCCATAGATCGAGTCAAAGATCCTGTTATATAGATATGTGACCTCGCAGCTTAATTATGGTTATACTCTTTGGTCAACTAAAACTAGATCTTAGACTTTTTGTCACATTTTTGTCGCTGTGGTAGCCAACTTGAAAGAGGCTATACCGCGATGTGTGGAGAGTTTAAATCAGATAGCTCCGCCCATAATCTTTAAAATATGAATTGGCTGTAGTAAGGATTGAAGATCACTATCACTACCCTAATTTTGTTATAGATATTTCTGAGCGCTAGAAATAACCGATATTTATTATACTTTTTGATTAGCTCTCGTATATACGGTTTTACGTTATTATATAAATAAATGAAGTAATAAATAAATAAATAAATAAATACTTTGATTCTTTATTATAAAAGTTTTGTAAATTATTATTGTTAAATTGTTCCATTATTATTATTATTATTATTGTTTACGTTGAAAATAAAGTGTTGATTTCTACATGTCACGAAAAGTTGTATATTCACAAAGTTTATCTTCTAGCATTTCATTTTGTAAAATTACAGTATTATTGTTATTTAAACTATTATCGTTAAAACGTCAACAACAGAATATATTAAAATAAGATTTTTTTTATGTATTATTTCTCTTGTACTTATATGGTAATATTCAATTATTACCATTTTAACAAAGAAAAATAATATAATTACGTATGAATTTCTATTGAATTTTCATTTGAAAAAAGTAGCACATAACATTAAATCAATATTTGAAAATTTAATTCGACGATCCATCGGCATTTTCGGCTATATATAGGAAAAAAGAAAATATATTTAAAACAGCCTACGATTAAAATTCCGAAAGGAGAAAATTTTTAATAATTTTAATAATAATAATAATAATACAAGTTGTTTTATTGCTCAATCTATATATGTTTATAATAAATATAAAGTGTATGGTAATTAATCATTTGGTACAATTTCAAAAAGAAATTAGGTGTTTATATATAGTGAAAAAGAGAGTTTATGTGTTGTTCTCAATATATAGGTATATTTTAAGTACCACCTCTGTTGAAGCCTCCAAGGTATTCTCTGATTATTATTATTATTATTATTGTTGTTGCTGTTGTTGTTAACAATATTACGCAATTATTCCGATTATTATTAACAATCCGTACCTCTTTATAAATGTATTTTTTGTTTATTATTATTGGGAAAATAATTGAGCAATATTTTTTGTGGATCTTCGATTTTAATTATTATTTTCCGTTATTCATTATTATTATTATTATTATTATTTTATATAAAATAATAAAAAATCTTGATTGTTTGGAAATTTTTCTTCGATATAAAAAATTTAAAAATAAAATATGACAATTGTGTTGTTAAATACAAACGAATAAATATGTTATATATTCATATTATGAGAATTACTTGATACTATATGGACTGTTAGTTCTAATTAGAATATTCAGGGATGGATTTAGAGACTTATAGGGCCGCGAGGTTTGGACCTAGGACGAAACAATCTGACGGGAGGTGCAATTTTGGAGGCTATCAAAATTTCGAAGCTGTCAAAAAATAAATTTATTTCGTTTGATTATTATTATAAGAATAAATAAATTTACACCTCACTCTCTACTCTCCTATACTCTCTCTTTTAAGTACCGAGAACATTTGTCAAATTTATGATAAGGAACCGAGATTTTCATGAATTTTACAAAACAAGCAAAATACAGCATAAGCCTCAATGACCGCGGATACTTTTCAATTCCCCAAACTTGAGTTGTGAGCGTATATACCTATATTGGACGGACGTAGATATACAATAATTATTTTAATATTCATTATTTTAAATGCACAAAAAGATTTTTCTCTTCAAAAACACTTTTGAAGGTTTCATATAACTTGGATGCGATATATGCGATTGTACTGATTGCAACATTATGTGGGTTTCATAAGAAAACGCAAAGAGGAAACGATTTTTTTGGCATTGGAAAACAAATTTATAGCAAAAAGTTTGTCCGTCAAGAGATAATTTTTACACTATACTCAATCAGTTTTTGAAATGTTCCAGGAAATACCTGCTTCAAGCGAAAACTTCTCTCGGACAGACAACATACGTTTTTACGGCGGTGTCCGCCCAAGAGAGGTTCCACTATATTCATAATATTTTCAATAATCATATACCTATACAGGATGAAAATATGAAAAAACTTGAGTTGTAGTAATTGTAGAGAAATGTGGGTTTTTTCCAATTTTAAACGAGATTCCATTGCAAATGTTTTTTCCCAATTTCAATAAGAAATCGAATCCTAATCTAAACAATACTCGACCATTGATATCGTTCATTCATTTTTCGCAACTATACATGCTTTACTTTTGGAAATTAATTCTTATTTTTTGAGCAGACTTTTTTTATTCTACTGCATTTGGGAACGTATCCAGATACATAATCATGGAATATTGAATTGATATCAATTTTCCACATTTCCCGAAAAGATAGTGTAACCGTTTTGGCGCCAAAATGTTGGCTATAGGTATCACACTTTGCATCCTCAAGTGCGGTATTAATTTCCTCCACTTAAACCAGAGTTACAGAGGTTTTTCTGGAAAATAAAGCCTCTGGTGGATCATCCTGTATATATAGAAACAGGAAATATCGAATTGAAAAATTTTACATATGAAAAAATCTAATGAAATGTTGTTATTATAGATTTTCGAATTAATGTCCGAAGGCTTTGATTAAAAAAATTTCTAACTTTTAAATAATTAATTAAGATTATCTCTCTTTTAATCCGGAATAAGTATAATTTATGACATTTTTTGGCGATATTATTGTGATTCATATATGTATAAATATAGGTATACTTAAGTACATAAAAATATATATTTAAATCAAAATCTTCCACTTACATACTACATATTGTGAAAGTTGATAATAATTTCGTAAAAAAAATTATATAGATTTTGTAAATTGATTTTCGTGAAAAAACGAATTTAAATTATTATCACGAAATAATATAATCTTATGGTAGTGTTATGGTGAAATCATTATCGAATTTTGTGTGAATGCCGACAATAATTTTTAAGAGTTTTTCAATAAAAAGAAAAAAATAAATATTCAAAAATATCTATACTTATATATATAGTCTACAGAGCAATAAGATCTGGACTAACGTCAATTTACCCTCATCCACTTACCTAACGGAATAAATTTTTATAATTTTTCGCAAAATAAAGTTATTAATTGTCTATTAGGTCTGTACATGGAGTTTAAATTTGTTGCAAATAAATCACGACAGAGATATAATAAAATAAATGTCTAGGATGTGCGTATAAAATTCATTATCATCATAATTATTAATAATAAAAAACAATATCTACATGTTGTACATACATAGGTATATTTTAAGTGTTATGTGATAGAGTTGTTTGCGCCATTTACTATCTATATCTATCAGTTTTGAATCTATTATCACTAATTGCATATTGTCAAGTATGTAGGTATAAATTGAGTATTGTATTGTTTATTATTATTATTTGTTGTTGTTGGATATTGTATGACATGAATGTCCATTATTACCATATCATTGTCGGCAAACCAATTCCATACCCATCTAATTTGCCATCACAGATAATTTATCGATGAAGTTTTATATTATATGAAGACAACGATGTTGGACAGTGGCATATCACTATCATTGACAGTTGAACAAATGGTTGTCTTACCAATCAGAATACATCATGCTCTTGAAGCATATACTTATATCTTATAATCCGTTTCAAGTCAAAGGAACATATCGCTATACTATAACATCGGTAGATTTTGTTCAGGCACATTCTAAACACCTGATCGCTGCAATAATTGGTTTAAATAAAACAATAACTCTTGTTTATATCGTCATTTGTTTACAAAACAATAAACAAATCAAGTGAACCAATTATATGCTGTTTAGCTCCTCTACTCCCTTTCACATCAGCAAAAAGTTCATAAGTGTCGTTAAACAAAAGCCATAAAACAATTAACAGTGAAGAAAATTGAGATGGTTTAACATATGTGAATTGATAAGATGAAAAGAAAAAGAAAAATTTTCGAATTATATTACCCATAATAGAATGCATCTATACGTTTTGTTATATAGTTCTATAGTTTTTCAATGTATTACCGACGGTATATCTATTCTGACGATGATGATGATGATGATAGACTTTCCGGCAATGGAAAACAACTATTTGTATGCACTCTGATTGGTACATAAATAACCATTAATATCAATGCCTTGCAAATTGATCGACCAGTAAGTGGTCTATAATCAGGCAATTTAAATTTTCATACACGATTCAATAATATATACAGTCTCTCTAATAATAAAACCTGAAATATTTTCTAATTTTTCATTTGATAATACGAATCGTTCGATACATTTTCGCACTATATATCCCCTTAAAAGCTTGCCAAAAAAAAAAGGGCGGAATATAATATTCAACCATTCTATAAATGGACAAAGGTGTCGCGTACACGTGTCCTGTTCGCAAAGGGGACAAATACACACACCCCCATTATGATATAACGACAACATATAGAAAATATAATCTTTCATGGGAATAATAATTTGTTGTATATATAAATCCAGCAATATCTACCCTAATTTCATTGAAAATGATCACAGTAGGTTATATTCCGTATATATATATATACACATATATATCTATATTTTTATTATTACGTAATTTTTTTACATTTCGGATTTTATTCTATATTCAGTTGTTAATTATATTTTTTGATTGTCGAGCGTATAAATGGCCTCCAATTATAACAACAACAACATAACCGAAAAACAACTCCACAGGTAGGTGATATGATGGGACCGAATATTGGTCTCAGCAGTATATTTTGATGTTGTTGTTGTTGTTGTTGCTGATGATGATGATGATGATGCCCCCCATTAATGGTCCGATGTGCAGCTGTTATATTTTCCATGGACCAATCAAGCTAACCGACGACGCCATATTGTTAGAACATTTTGTTCGCCTTTCAGCTATCATCATTTATAAACATTTATATATATATAACCGAAAATATATAACAATTTTGAGGTTTTTCCTTTAATTTTTCACATTTGTTTAGTTGAAAAAAAAAGAAAAAAATTAAACAGTTGCTATCCAATAATAATACGGACAATAATTTGCGAATTATTATCCAATAACACGAACACGATTCCAAATAATTATTTGATATAATTTTTTTTTCGTATAAAACCCAATTATCTCAATATATAACAAATAAAAATATCTGAAGAGCCGACCGGATCTTGAAAAGAAAAAAAAATTTAGAAACCACCCTAAAAATTAACCACAACCCTAATTATTTTCAAAATTACATTAAACACAAAAATTATATACTTATATAAGTATTTCTATTTCACTCTCCATATACTATTTGATAGTATTTTTTCGTCTCCTATCAATAAACAATCATATTTACGACTGTCGTAATACCGGTAAATAATTAATGTTGTATTTTTCTTTGTAGTATTTTGAAAGGCCTTTAGGCAGCTAAATTAATTCGAAAATAGTATAAATTTTGACAGGACCTCTATTATACGATTGGACATAAAAACAAAGGAATTATTATGACCACCTGTCTTATATTTTAACATCATCTATATAGAATTCATCATCAAAAATAACTCTTCAAAATATTTATTGAGCTATAAACTTTGTTGTTGTTGTTATTGTTGTTGTTTTTTAGTGTTGGAATAATTTAGTCAGTTTCTAATAGACATCATCCATTTTCGTTTGTAATATATAAGGCCGGATACATTCTTTTCTTCCATCTAGTTGATTATTCATCATCATCATCATCATCATCATCATCATCAATGATGGAGGCAAGTGTGATGTATTATAGTCCCTTATTAAAATAACAGTCATTAGAGTGCCTCAAAAAGAAAAAAATGATTATGATGATGATAATGAAAGAAAAAGAGAGATTATCACACAGACTTGAATAGATAGAGAACGCAAGAGTTTATTTTCACATATATATATATATACGGCTTTCGTTTATATATAATGGAGCCACACAGAATAACAACAACAACAACAACAACATGCATCTTTCTTTTGTTATGAGAACGTGGACACCTTGTTGGTACCGAAACGTATCTTTGATTAATATGTTTTCATGTTACGCCTCTAGTCCTCGGCTTACAATCATTATGTACATGGAGATATGCTTTGTGTTATATACAGGCGCTTTTTTGTTGTTGTTCTTATTATTATTGTTGATGTTGTTGTTGCTTTTTGTTTTGTTTTTGTATAACAAAAGCATAAAATAATGATTAAAGCGCGACAAAATTGATTGGAAGATTATATATATATCGACTTATCAGCACGTTTATATTATAGAACTAGAGGACAATAGTGTATTGTTTATATAAATATAAATAAAATATTTCAATAAAATTATTATTTAATGAAAAACTTCCTATATATTTTGTATCTTCCGTTGAATTATAATAAAAACATATCGTTATTTGCAATCTATTGTTTCGATAAATTGATGCAATAAAATGTCTTTTATGTATTGGTTGGCATCAATGTGGGTGGACATTTATATGATGGGAATTCTACCATAAAATGATCGACATCTCGTTATTGTTGTCGTTCTATAGATTATTATCTATATTATTATAATTATCACTTATAACATTATAGAGCTGGGTTCTATATAGCAGAGAGAGGTTGATCAGAGGCTTTCCTGGTCTTGTAACAATGGCTTTAGTGGGTGCCAAAAATAAAACGGGCTCATCGATTTAAAGTGTGTGATATTTAGAAAATATTTTGACCTTAAAACGATTCCCCAAACTTTAGATCTTCGAGTGCATTTTTTCTTTCCACTAGAACCAGTGTTCCTACAAGACCAGGAAAGCCTCTGGCGGATCATCCTGTATATAGAAATACCAACTTTTGGATATATACATATGAGGAGATCTTCTTTCTATCTTCATAATTTTTTGCTTACCCTCAAGTGAATAAATTCCCTAATATTTACTATAAAACTAAACGCTTAGTTTGAATAAGCGCGACAACATTTCTGGTCGAAAATTTCTTACTATATAACTGTATGCTTCCATTTCTCCGTTTATTTTTGATTCTATTCAGTTAGTAGTTTAAACAATACTGAGGTAAATAAACGGTGTCGGTTATCGATCGAAAATATCACTTGGCGATCTACCGAAAATCGCTTTGCAATATCGACAGGTCGAGCACGATCGACTTATTAATTGCTTCTTCTATACAGAATACCAGAATCGCCGGTTATATTCTAAAACAATGCAAATTTTTACGTAAAACAAAAAACTAAGTTGCTATTGTAAAAATCCGAACCTCTATATATGAAATTCTATCGAGGAATTCCATGCGTTGTATATTATTATAAAAGTCACCGCAATCTATTATTATTTTTTTCTTTGTTTAGTTTATAAATTCAGAAGAAAAGTTGCCTGATTTCAAGGAACATCCTTAAATCCGGTATATCAGTCTATACAATCATTTTTTTTTTTTTTGTTAAATAGGCAGCTTTAAAGTAGCAATAAATTGATTGTTTTTAAGGAGCCTGATATCGATATTCACCTCTTCCTTTTTTTTTTTTTTGGAAAAGGAAAACTGGCGACAATCTTTATACAAATCCTTCTGTACTCAAACAAACAAACAAAAATTATATATATATATATATATAAGTATAGAAAAGATTGTTGGTGTTGATTTTAGAAAACAAGAAGCTAAATGAGAAAAAGATAGAGTGATAAATAACAATAAAAAAAAGGATTTTAGAAGAAAAAAATAAATAAATAATAGACAACTTAAGTGGTTTATCTCCAGTCAATTTGTTTCCAGTTTTATATTATACTGATGTCATTGAGAAATGAGCCTTTTTAATTAAACATTAACTTTGATAGGTTTTTCGAATTGGAATTTAGTGGAATAATATTTATAACACTACTTCTATAGGTATATAATATTATGACAATTTTTTTTATTATTTCAGATTATATCCATATATGGTACAAGTATATAGGATTTTTTTTTATCATTTGATTTCACTATCTATTATGTCGGTGGATCTAGTTTTATCGTTCGTTATTCTATTCCTTTATATAATTCTTTTTTTTTTCTTTTTTGGCGCACACCGACACAAGGCCCTGCCCTATTTCACATAAAAGCCATATAGGTATATACGAAACATATATACAGCCAAAAAGACATTTATTTCGGTGCTGACAGTGTTGATCTCGACAAGATATAACCGAATACCACACAACTAGTCGCCATGGGGTGTCGTGTGATACCTTAAATTATGGACTGTACCTCTATGTTGTTGTTGTTGTTGTTATATTGATGAGATGGTGGTGTATATATATATATTTTCAGTTTAAAATATCTGACCTATTTTGACACTAAATGCAGCCATTTAACAAAATACAGGTGGAGGCCACGTCAAAACATTACCATCTTCTGTTTGTTTGTATCATTATGGGACCGAAAAGCAAAAAACCTATATATATATAATGGGCAAAAACCGACTTTATATTCTTTTGTTATTGTATAGACGATTTTCGTAAATTCTTTTTTAATCAATCAATATTTATAAACGATTTTTACACGTGTGCAAATATATAGCTCATCTTTATATATTATATCTTATAATAACATAATAGATATATGTATATATATGTATACAGAATCAAATTTGTATTCCTATCTATATATGTATTGAAAAACCAGAATAATACAAAACCTTAATGGAATCAGACTAATGCTTGTATTGTACCAACAAATTCAATATATTTATATACCTATAGGAAATACCACCTATATTGCCACTTTTGATACAAAACATTAGCGTAGATGACTGGCATTAAATTTTTTTTAAATAAAAACACCACTTTTTCAATTGCAACTATAAAACACAATTTCAATAATATAATTAACCGATAAAATAGTAATTTCGAAATTAATTATTCAACCGAAAAATAGTTGTATAGGTATATGTATATATTTTCTTCTAATCAATAAAGAATAACTGGTAACTTTGTGGGTTTTGCGGTTGTACCGCCAATGGTATCCATTTCAAGGGATTTCGCAACGTAATCCGCTCAAAAGGGATGAACCCACCCAAGTCAAGTTTTGTATGTTTTATTGTTATTATTACTATTATTATTATTAAATCAGAACAGCTGCACATTTTCTAAGACTTTTCTCATATCATACACGAGTTCATTTATAGATAATGGAAGCAGATTATTAATTATAGTAGCGTCTTAACAACTTACCCTCGATCATTATTATTATTATTATTGATAAGAGTTGATTTTTTATCATTAAATTTATTAATTTTGTACGTGAATTGGCATATATAATAC
>JAZBGX010001524.1:0-16971 GCA_037414775.1 Zonitis immaculata
ACTTGCACCAGGGAAAACAATGAATCGGAGTACCACTTTGTTAGCCAAAGACAAGGCTCGTCCATACACTGCCAATCTAACGCTAATTACGTAAATTTGAGCGGCATGTGCTATCACAGCCTGTATATAGTTTCGATTCAGCACTATCGGAATTTTTAGGGTGAATGATTTTGAATGGCGTCATTGGATCTGTGCATTAGCATGCAATCAAAAGAATTTTTCGCTTATGGAATAAAGAAACTTCCCCTATTTATATTTTGAGCTTCTTACGTAATTGATTGTTAATAAATTCTCTATCGTATAAGGGCCCTTATAAATTATATTTAATGAATAATTCATTCAATTTAATTCTTCTTCAACTTACATAATATCCTATAATTATTTATTCATTAGGTTTAATTGAAGACTTTCTCTATAATTCAATTAAAAATATTTGTTCCTATATTCCTTTGAAAATTATTTCTCTTGAATTTAGTTTTTTCGAATTCTATCAATCGATTCGGACATGTTGGCAATAAGCCAGTCAGGTCAAGTAGTAGGAAGAAACAAACAATTGGTCTAATTCCAGGAATTGTGTGAAATAGTGAAATGGTTTATGTGCACAAAATCTACATTACAAATCAACCAACTGCAATAGAAAGAGTTATAATAATATCAAAACTACTATTGTTTGCCAGATTTGCAAATAATGTTCTTTAGAAATTTTCAAACGCTAGACTGAATAAAATCGAGCTGCTGTACTTATAGTCGAATTGAAAATGTATTAGGGAATAATCGGGGAACAATTCGTTATTTCTAATGTTTGCATGTCAACACAACACACCTAATGAAATACCTTTGCTTTCAACATGAAACTGGAGAGAAAAAAAACATTCAGTCTTTGTTGGCAACTAAATGGAGTTGGTCACGGAAAAGGCAGAGATGGACACTTGTTGAGAGCAGTTTCTAATTAGTTACAAAAGAAAAATCAACAGAACAACAACAACAACATTAGTTGAGCCAACAATATAATGTTTTGTCGTGTAAGTTGTGCTTTTTTTTCTCACACAATCAGAGAGGAAAATAGATCATTATTGATTATTAGAGCTTTATCTGTAGAATGGATGGATTTTTTTCTTTATTGCTACAATGAAACATCTTCAATTAAAATTAATTCAATAGTTATCTATAGTTACCCTCAATTAAGCTAAACACGCAAATGGGGCAGACTTTGATCATTTACAAGTAAAACCAGGGCTATTCGAATTTCCTCATTATTAACCTTCTATTTTTTTGTTTGTTTTTGTTTTAAATGATGATGATAATGATATTTCTAGTTGTTTCTATTAATAAAATACGATATTATTTCGAATCAGCCAGAAGCTTTATCTATTTTCTATATATTAAGGTTTATGGTATTGTTTGTGTTTTTGAATAAATTTTATTATATTTTTATATGGCAAATAGAATCCATGGCCTATTTCGAATGCTATCCATTTCACTTGTTTTATCTATGCGATTTTCTACTGTTTTATTCAAATTTTCAGTTTTCACCAAACTCTTCGTTTTGAAATAATAATAATCAATAAAATTTTTAGATATACGAGGGCTAATCAAAATGTAATGCCCGTTATATTTTGAAACTACATTCATTTGAATAAGAACGATAAGAGAGTGATTACGAAATGGAGAAAAAACGAAGTCAGAGTCGTTATTGAATTTTTCTATTTGGAAAAATGTCTACCAAAAACAAAGACGCTGAATTGGAGCAATGCGCTCCTCCATATTCTACAATCACAGGCTATAAATCAAGGATTTTAAGCTGAGCATTACATCTACAGAAGAAGAGCATCGCAAAAATCCATCGAGAAAATTCAAAGTTTTTTGGTACTCTGAGGGTATTGAATTTCGTGGAAAAGAAAAGCATAGCAAAGTACGAGCTGGAGTGCTGTTACTTCAAGGCACAAAGCCGAATTTGCAAGAGCTGTCATTCAAAAACAAGCTTCCAACTACTTGAGCACCGATCCTGCTCTCATAGCGATTTGAAAGAGTAGCTCAGGGGTGAAAAGTTTAGAGACAATAGTGAGGTGATAGTTGCTGTAGAAGTATTTTGGAAGAGTCTGGAAAATTATGATTTTTCGAAAGAAATGCATGCTTTGAAGAAGAGATGGACCAAGTATTGTATTGATTTGTTAGGAAAGTACGTTGAAAAATAACTAAAAAGGACCTAAATACAATATTTTGTTGATTCCGAAAAAAAAAGAGTAATTACATATTTAATATGTAAGAACCATTAATTTTAGTTATCAATGTGGTTGCTGATTATTAATCATAAAACTTATACAAGTGTACTAGTAAACTTGAGCTTAAAGCTTTTCATTTCATAAAGCTCCAGTCAGTTGGGAATAATCTATAACTGTATATGTTGGATATCGAATCTCTCCAACAACTGTTAAATAACTAACATAATCCTAGTTACATTCCATTCAACTCAAACCGAACATTACGACGATGTTGTTAATGTTGTTGTTGTTGTTATTGTTGATGATGATAATGATAATGTTAGATAATATTGATATAGAAACGGAGATTTGTTAACAAAAAGAAAATTTCCATCATCATCATCATGACTAACAAGATTCTGACCACTAGCTCATCAATCTATTGTTTTTCGGCCAATTGTCCTTTATTTGATCGGATCATGTGTCACGTTAAGCATAACATATAGAATGACGGACAGATTTTATATAGAACTTTTTGTTTTGTTTTTGTTAATCAGTACGTTTGATTTGTTTGACACATGAATAGATGTGCATGATGTAGAAGAAAAAAAATTACTTTAGCATAAAAAATGAATGTGTAAATAAAACGAATACGTATTATTTAGGTGCCGCACTAGTAATTTGCTAATTTCATTTAGTTAAACCAATTATATGCCAAATTCAAACAATTATTGATTTTCGAGTTTCAATCGTTCCAAAATTATACAACAAAACCTCTATTGGACGTACACCTATACGAGCAAAAGGATACTATTCAATGACGGTTGTTGCTTGATTAGATAGTTCTTCGCTACGTGTTATCATTAGTAAGAAGTTTTTGCCGCAAAGTCAATGATGAACCTTCGAAAGTATCCGTTCGAAGGCAGGCGTCCTCTCCAAAAGATGGATGTTTCTCTCCATGGGTATTACCGTGAATTAGAAAAGTCGCTGAATAAGGGAGGGTGAATTTAAGTATTGTGCCTTTGTCCGTCCAATAGAAGTTTCAACGAATTAGGAAGTGTCCGGTCATTGTAGGTGCTCATTATTTCAGGATTTCTCGATAAATATTGCTCTCTTTATTCTTAACAATAGGAAGCGTATTGCCAGATTTATTTTGTTTTTTGCTTATGAATAAGAAGTTTGGTGAATTAGAATGTGTCGTGAAGGGGATGCGTCTATATGGAATGTATCCGTTAGGGGAGGTTTACTGTTAATTAATAGAGAACAAAAAAATAGATACTCCAAGAGTCAATTTTTTGTTCCCGTATATAGTATGAATCGGAATTATCAAGTAATCAGGTCATTTTTTATTTTTGGTAAAAAGTTGACGTGTACGAGAACAATTTACAATTATGACCAAATTAAATTGATCGTAATAAAAAAAAATTGTCGCCCGCTGTTTGGCATTCTCCAATTTGATTGTACCTGAATATGCAATAAACGCGAAATATATATTTCATTAGATTTTTATTACGGGAACACAAAATAATAATATTTCCAATACCGATTGCTTTTCCGAGCGAACTAACTTTCATCATTGTACATTTTTATTTATTAATATTTTCAATGACCGTTCATCTACAACTTAAATTTGATTATTTCTACATAAAAATTCGTTATGAAATACTCATAGTTGAGAGATAGAAAGAGAGAGAAACGGTTAAAAATCTATAAATCAACAGAGACGATACGACTAATGTAAAATACCCTTATATATACACTATACATATTATAACCATCAACCCCTTCATAAAGAATGAATTACGAGGAATTGCTGGAAACACTTATAGATGTGACTTTCATGTTCTGCTCTTCTTCAATATTTATTGCCGGTAATGTAAAAGGACCGTTTCGAAATATCTTTTGAATATTTCTCGATTACGTATAAATAAAACAAAAAAATGGATATAATAAAAAAAAAATGATACAGATATTCCTGCGTTATCGTCTTTCGATAACTTTATAGATATATATATATATATATATATATATACACGGATATTTATTCATATACTGGAATATATCAAACAATGTAAGAAACAAACGAAAAAAAAAAGGTAAACTACGTTATACTTTGCAGCCGTTCGAATATAAATACACCCGATAACGAGATAACGTTGGCTTCCGGTTGACACATGGAAAACTCTTATGTTAGCAGATACATATTTTAGCATAAATATAGCAAGATTTCCAGTAGGTTTATCTTGAATTGCTACTAGGATTTCAAACACACATGTATATATAATGTATATAAATATATATGTATACATGTATAGTAGATGAATATGTAGTTGTTGTTATTATTAATTTTAGCAATTATTATTAAAGTAATTTAGAGGATCTGGTTGTTTGTATTCAATTTTACATTATGGTAATTAATTAACAATAAGATGAAGATAGGAAAAAAAATTAAACAAATCAAAAACGCATTAGTTGTTTATTCACAGCAAGAATATAAGATCATATCTCGCTATAATTTATGGCACGATATTGATCGTAACTTGATACAGAATCTCGCAAGCTTCTAAGACATCTAGAAGTGATACATCGACTGGTCCATTTAGGCGGATAATACCTAAATATCCCTAAAAGTACTGCAAATTTGGAAATTCTCTTTTTTAAAATTGTATGATGTTATGACAATATACATTTCATCCTTGAAAAATCCTATAGATGACTTTGAAAACAACAGCAGTTAACATTCTAGATACCCAACGTGTGGACACCTTGTTCATGTCAAGTTCGGTGCTGAGGATGCTCTGAAAACTGCTGTATGAGTTCGTTGTGACCTCAGCTAATTGTCTAAGGCTCACTATAGCTAGAACTAGATCTTCGACTTCTTTCACATTTACTCGAGTGTGAATTATAGATTGTCGTCCTTTGCGATACTATCAGAAGATATTAGAAGATCGTGTTGCTCATGGAGGAGCACCATGTACAATCGTTCAATTAAAATATTACGATACTAGTAAGTTTGGGAATATTTTTTGGCTTGATCAGGTGTGCAGTAAAAATGGCTCTCGTCAGATCTTTATAATTCGAGAATTAGGTTGTCATGAATTTCCGGGATTCTCGTATATTCAAGTGATTGTGAGTATTTCCGAACCTGACTGACACACTGTCGTTTATATCTAGATATAGATAATGTCGAACTCGTAAAATTATCACAATGAAATCGCATTCATGAAACCGTTATAATAAAAGGAGAACTATCACGAGATTATTGTCTCGATTGGTGTGTGTGTGTGTGTGTGTGTGTGTGTTGATAATTATGCTCCCGTTTTTGTTGTTGCAATGTTTGGTGTGTGTAGTTTTAGAATCTCTATAACAATAGAGAATATGATAAACAATATGAAATTATAATAATAATCGTTGCATGCGTAACAATATTTAACTCACAAAATAGTTCAAAAAATCTTAAATAGAAAAGATGAATGTTAGAGAGAAATTCTTCACACACAATATAGTACAGTATAATTTAATAACCTTTCCTTTGATCCTTATCCATGGTCTTCTCCTTTGTCTTCATCTTCTCCCGTTTGTCCCTTCGTTGTTTTTCTGTTCTATCTTGTTGACTTTCAGAGAATGTCATCGTTGCTACGAAATATGTGTTTATAAAGAGTGTAGAAGAGTAAGAAGCTGGAGATTCCTCTAGCTAGCTTTCTACATTCCATTTCCTCTCAAATAGCACAACGCTTGAATGAAAATTGTTGACAGCAATCACCATGAATTATTCTTAAATAATCCGTTATTCGAGTGGCACAGATCGAGTTCGAGTATAATATAAGCGCGAGAAGAAGCACGAATGCGATGCGGATTTTTTTTTACTAGCACCTATTCTATTCTATTTTTAAAGTTAATATAAAGCTCGGCGAGTTTCTATAGTTATAATGAGAAAGTTAACACTAGAACATAAGCATTCATAATCGATTAAAGGCCGTTTTGTATCATCTCCACTAAGTACCCTCTAATTAACTACGTGCAGTAAAGTTAACATTATTCATAATGCAGAATATTACTATATGTATGTATATATATATAGTTGTAGTATATAAAGGGTGTTTAAAGGGAAACCATATAGTTGGTAGTAATATTACTGCGGTCAACTTTATACATTAATATAAATTATAAGAATTAACGGAACCTTAAATCTTTTGGGAATATAAATAGATGTATTTATGTTTTTGTGTTTTAAACAAAAATTCATAGAACTCTTATAAATTGATAAAACACAATGTCCCATTTATTATTCATTATTATTATTATTATTTTTAGGGTGCTGGAATTTTTAACCAGAGATAATTTCCGCAGTCAGTTTTGGTAACAATGAATATGTAGCTGCTAAATATTTATATTTAAAGATTTTTATGGAAATTCATTTTTATATATAATATTGAACATACCAAATTTATCTAGATAAGTGTCATCCCAAAGAAAATCCGTTTTTCCGCAAAAAATATTTTTCTTTTTCTTAACGTTGTTATTCCATGAAATATTGAAGGAACAGTAGGATGAAATATTCATACATTTTACTTAACAATTATCAACACAACACTTGAGATAGATATATTGAGATAGATAGAAAGATAGACAAATAATTACCAATAGACTGAGAGACTGAGAAAAAATACGTTTCCGAATTCATTAAGAAAAAAAAAAAACAATGAGAATATTCTAGAACAGAACTATAAAGAGATAGATAACAATATATAGAGATAGAGAGGGATGAAAATAGAGTGAGAAGGAGAGGGAGGAAGATGGTGATAGGGAAAAGACAACGATAGGGAGAAAAGAGAGAAATGAAGAGAGGTAGAAAAAGAGAGATGTGGTGAGAGGTTTAGAAACATTGCGTGTGGGAGAGGGAAGAAGGTAGATAGGTAGATAGAGAGAGAGAGATGGAGGATGGAAGATAGAGAGTGGACAAAGTGATATGGTGAGGGAAATGTGGATAGAGGAAGATATGGAGTAAGATGGAGATAGAGAGAAAGAGAAACCGAGAGAGAGTGAAAATCAAATAGCTTGAGAAGGGAGGTATGAGAAGAGAGATATGCAGTGAGATAGAAAGACAAAGATAGGAGAATAGTCTGTGTGTGTGTGAGAGAGAGAGAGAGATGGAGAAACAATTTTTTTTAAATCTATCCACCCAGGTACTTATCCATTAATAATTTCCGGATTTTACTTTATTTAGTATCTGACCGTATTTTCCACAAACCATCATCTTAATCCCAATTATCAATTTTACTATCAAATTCAGAAAATTTACAAGCAGAAGAATTCATTGCTGATATTTTAACAAATCCAGCTTCTCAATTGGTTATTGTTCCAATCCATTTAGAAATAAATCCTTTATTTATTATTATTCCGCCATCAGTCTTTTACAAATGTACCTATATTTATAATCTATGAGTTGTTTGTTTTGTTTTTTTTTTTGTATTCTATAACGTTATCGTTATCACGAGTCGACCCTTTGTTGATGAATATATCGTTTAAAATATATTGTCTGTTCCAGAATGTTTAAACAGCATACCCCGTTCAATTATGTACTTTGATGTGACATAGGGAATTATTCACCATTGCATACATATATATTTTCAAGCTGAACGGGCATTATTATTGGTGAAACCTATGCCTATATCAATGGCATGTTGATAATAAAACAACGAAAATAGAGAAAAGCCATTGTTAGATATTTAATACAAAAGCATAGAAGTTGCTTACAATTAGATTGACTCAACTTATGACGATCCTACTGGCCGCTGCCATTGGTACAAATAAAATCTAGTAATAATTGTTCTTTGGAATAGTTTGAGCGTATGGGGGATATTTTCACGGATTTATCCATCGACATTTTGCTGATTCAATATTAGAATATGAAACAACACCTTTGTCAATTGTGGGCAAACGATGATCATTGTGTAGAAGAGGGTTTGAATCATTGAAAGCTTATTGAACATATTCGTCAGAATTCCAATAGAACTAACTGTCGTTTCTCGTTCATATTTCACAGGCTTTTCGATTTAAATTATTAAAATCAATATGCTAACATTTTTCTGTTTGCTAATCCAATCATAAATTCCATCTAAATTGGTTTATAGAAATAATTCAATAATAAAAGTAAGAAAAATTTGTTACAAGAGAAAGTCAACTTCAATTTCACTTTATTATACTAATAATTGCATGTCCGCTACTAACTAATTTCGGTTTAAGAAGTTTTCCAAAGAAAATCAATCCAAGTACAATTTTCATTATTACAACTCTGTAGAAAATGAAAATATATATAAGACCGGTTGAAATATTAGATTGAAGCTAGAAATAATCTCATCATTGTTAGTAGAAAGGCTTTTCTCTAATCGTCTAATTTTGCAAACCAGTCTCATTCTATATTATATAGATATATTTTTATTTCATTTATATATTTGTGGTTGAAGAAAATTCGTAAACGGATTCTATAAAATAAATTCGATTTGAATGCGCAGTTTAACTGGATAACATTTCCTGCGGTAGATTCCAACAGTACAGTGACAAATGATTGTCCTTTCTAGTTTGGGAAATTCATCGCTTCCAAACAACTCCCAACTAGTTTTTGGATGAACTATATACGTATATATACATATATATAGCTATATTTCATGAGAATCCAATGCCCACTTGAATGTACAGTTTGAGTTTATAGTTGTTTTCTGGAATTTTCAAAGTTTCTATTATATAGACTTATAAATTGTAATTTTATCTAACAATTCTAATAAAACTTTATTGTTATTATTATTTCGAAAAAAAAAGTAACAAATGATTAATGTTAACGAAAGCTTGTTTATCATTTGACAATTTAATTATTGTTTATGTTATAATCAGGAGTTGTGTTTGAAGGAAACAACCGGAGCCCGAAACAAAACATAGTTTTGTGGTAATTGCGACAGTTTCAGCTTGGTGCCCAGTTCTCCCAAACAATAATAATTTATCCAAGTGTTGTTATGAAATAAGTAGTAATAGTGGGTGTTTGTACTATAATCGTGGTATAAGTAGAGTGATATACAGGACAGTTGAGACAAGAGCAAATGGGGGATTGAATTACATTCGGCTTCCCTTAACAAATATAAATCATTTGCCCCTCAAGCGCATTACTGATATATACACAATATATCCTTGCAATTTCTGCTCGGCCCTTATCAATTCGATCCAATCTGACTATTATACCTCTAATACCTTATTATCACAAACATACATACATATATATATATCGATCATTTGTGTGTTGTAATATACATTTGATCAACAATCGGAGAGTCTAAAAAGCTTTTTGAACGGCATGTTTTTAATTGAATCGAACATCAATAATTCGGGGTATATCCCTATATATATATATAAACGGGAAACGGTTGCCATTTGGGAAGCTATAGAAAATTTAGTTGAATTGAAAATGGGAAATTTTCAATTTAATCAACGGTTTTTCTATATCTATTATATATACAACCTGTCGTGACAATAGAAATAGTTATAAATTATATGAAATATACAGAGTTGCTTTTTTCTAAAAATTACAAAATATATATCTCCTAAAAAATGGAATATGTCAATCAATAGCTAACAGAAATGATTAACACGATGAGCGTTTTGTTTTTTGTCGATTAATTGCCAATTAAATTCCTGCTACAATTATTTATTATTTCGATTTAAAAAGTTCTCATTATTGGGCAAAGAGATCAAACTCGTTGACGAACAATAATTACATCGGAACATACAATATATAAATATACAAAATGATTTATCAAGAATGGGCGATCTCGGAACTAGAGATATTACATACCAAACTATAATGATTGAGCTCGACGCTCTGTTGAACTAGAATCGACCGCCTATAGTAATAAATGAGCGAGCAGAAAAATTGTTCCTCAGGCGGTGATAGGAGCTGATTTTTTAAATAAAAAATTAGTGCCGTATAAAGTTAAAAAAAAAAAAACTAAGTTTCTCCTTAATTTCTGGTTCAAAAATAAACAGACCAAGATAAAACTAAAATAATAAAATGATAGAAGACAGTGTTGTGCAAGAAGTTACAGAAGTCGATTTTTGAGTTTTTTTTCGTCCTCTATAAAGCCCGATAATAAAGGGCTTCTCACTTCTTCAAGTTATTTTATTGCAAGTTTACCAATTAAAGGGCAAATTGAAATTTCAAGTCATAGTTTGAGTCTATACACGACGGTAGTTGAAGTAATTGCATTTAAAACGTTCACCCGGCGCATCCACCAATTTTACACTCATCATTTATACAAACTTCCCATTATATTTCTTATACCGTATCCAATATTTCTAAAGGACTTTTCACTGGGTTCTAAGCCATTGACGATACAGGGCCGGCATAAGGCTCACGATAATAACAAAAAAATAGAAATTGACGACTGCTGACGTACGAACGGTAATTGTTGTACTAGCACCATTCCCATGTTGCTCAACATCAGATTCCGTATATCTCAACGTTGCTCTTCACCGTGACTTTAGGCGATTGAAAAGTCCATTGTTATTGCCTGTTGCTGTTGTAGTTTATTATGACCAGTAAAATACTGTTGTACTGTCTGTGAACTGATTGTTGAGTTTTCCGTTCCTGCAGTGGTTTGTTACAACCAAGAATTACTGTTGTGCCGCCCGTGAATTACTATGTTGTATTGTCTGTTCCTGCTGTGGTTTGTTACAACCAGTGATATAGTTTATAAGAGTTTTCCGTTCAATTTCACGTTTTATTCCTATTATTGATTCTTTGCACCTGTACATTGCACATGATAACTTTATTTTCCAGTATTTATATTTTTGAAATTTTCATATTTCCATTTGTTGGCGAATCATTTTTGTTTCAATAAATTATATCATCCGTTTGTACTGATCCTTTCTTATCTTGACAGACGGGTGGCGCCCGAATGTCATGCCGTCCGTAATCTCTCTTTCCTACCAATAACAAACGAACCCTATAACCCGATCTCCATCTGTCCATGTGAACTACATAACAATCGTTTAAAATGCAAATAACTATATAAAATTATACTGCCTTCCAGATGCATAGTTCATTAGACAATTTTTTTATTTTAATTATTGAAGTAATTAATACACCCTGTATAAACTATCAAATTTAAACTAGTAATTGCAAAGAAAAATTCCACCTTCGAACACCTTGTATCTCGCAAACTTACAACATTGCTATAAGACACACATACAGTTTGATCATCATATTTTGTTGTATATCTCCAAATCCATTCTCAATGGATCATCCTATATACGTACAACAATGGGAAGAACTGTAATGTACAAATCAAAAAATGTCTAACTATATTGAAAAGTATTGAAATAAATATGAAAATATCTAGATACTGTAGATACGATATATGGAATAGTTTAAAGTTTGCTAACATTCTCGTTTCTTGTTATAAACCCCAATTTATTGACCCGAGGTGGAATGTCAAGCGTAAGGTCGAAACTTTTCTTGTCCATTGTTGAATCAAACTTGTAGCTTTCGAAGCTCTTTATTTGACCTCCCGACGTAATAATATCGAACTGGATTAGTCAGCAATAATGTTGGATAACTGATAGATCGATATTGTAATAGTAATATCATTAAAACTTGCAATAATTAGTATACACTTATTATTTATAGATTATTTTATTGTTATTATACTACTCTAAAAAATAAATATAGATATTATCATTAAATTATGTACAATACAATTTTTTTAATAATTACTATTACCGGAAATCATTTGTTGAACAAATATTTAAAATTGTTGGATTTAAATTAAAAATTGCATTAAACTATTGCAGATATGTGTTGTAAATGTCCACCGTTCTCCACTCTATTTGCATATTTATTTTTATCAATTTTATTATCGCTTTATTTTCGCACCACTAGAACAATAGATGTGAGTTTAATATTTATATTATTTATCTTAATTTTTTGTATTTTATTTTTTTCTAGCAGGAAAATTCAGACACAATTGAGCAATACTCCGATGTACATATTTGCAAATCGAAATCTATCAATTTACTATCAATATAGTGAAGATTAATGATTATATACAAATCATAAATATCGATACAAATGTAATTAGTCTCTCAGGTAATACTTGTGATAGAGTCATTAATAATTTTATAATTTAAATTACAAACAAACGAAAAAAAAAATCCATCTCCAGGTTATAATAAATCCGATTTGGTATTTTATTGGAATTGTTGAGCAGAACTTTGATAAGGCCACGTATTGTATTTTGTCACAGACCATCTGTTTTTCATCAGATTTCCAATGTTAAAAAACAGACATCAAAAGTATTCAAAGAACTACCGGAAAATCAATATATACATATGGTATATGAAATAATAATATGATATCTTGTTAAGAATTCCAAATTTTGTACGTAATGTTGAAGATTTAGTAATAATAATAATAATTTGATTATAGATATTAGAGAATTATTAATGATTCAATTTCAAATATTTTATATTTCAAATCAACAACAACAATATTTGTTTTATGTTTGAAATTCAATTTCAATCAATGTCTGGATTTTAAATAACTAGAAATACTGATGACAAGAGAATTAATTAGTTAATTATTATGATATGGTGCGTTACTCTGACTGAAACTATTCAATATATGTATAGAAGATTCACATTTGAGAGGGCATGGGCTAGGTTAATTGTTTGAGTCCTTCACACACACCGCACCTAACTGCGGTAACCAACTTGAAAGACTACCGCGGTGTGGTACGGTGTGTGGAGAGTTCAAACATATAGCTCCGCTCATGCTCTCTCAAATTTAAATTAGCTATACTTGACATTGATTTCAATGAGTTATAGATCGTTTCAGTTCAAATAATAGACCAGATTCGGTCTATCTCCTTCATTTTGATAAAAATATTAACTTTCTCAAAAAGTTTCTACAGTAGCCATTACCTCGTTATTCTCTTCAAATTTATTGTGCATAGATTGCTGTTTAAGCCGGGGAAGGAGATAAAATTCGTTAGGAGCTAGATCTGGGCGCGCAAGTTATTCGAAACCCGCTTCTCCAATAGCAGTTAACGCAACTACGGATGCATTATCCCATTTAAACAGTATTTCAACTTGCCGTTTGCCTCTTTTATTACATCGATGACTTCGTACAGTCTTCTGCCAGGATCCGTCTGGTAATATCCAAGATTTGCTGTTGAAATGCCCGATGTTCACTCTTCGGTTAGTTAAAACGAGAACTTAAATTTTCGTCTGTGTAGTCTACCTTTGCAGTGCCCGACTTTTGTGGGTATTCTTCCAAACTTAAATTCCTACCACCAAAATGCAACTGTAGAATATAGACGGTAACAGTCCCGCAATGTTTCCACCAAGTCGGCGAGTATGGTTAGAAATTTATTTCAGGCAAAAGATTTCGTTCCACCTCATTAACTCTCTAGAAATAAAACCGTGTATTTATACGATTTTTTACCCATAATTAGTGAAGGTTTTAGCCTAGCTACCCTATTTTGTTTAGATTTTTATGAGCTATAGAAATATCCCATTATCATTACTTTTGGATTAGCCCTCGTACTTGTAAAATGAGAATTTGTAAGAAGATTATGGATTTGGTAATTCTGTTACAAATTATAAATTTAATTCAAATAAACAAAACAACATTATATATAGTTCATTAAATTCAATATTATCAATGTTTGAGTATAAGCCGGATTACTCCATCATATAAATAGGAAGCATTATCTAAAATTTAGGATTATTGGAAAGAATTTGAAGACTTACAAATAACTGTTAAAATCCGGATTCCCTTTTTTTTTCTAAATTGAAAATTCGCCACTTTCAACAAACATTGGCTTCTTCAATTTTTCACACTGCGATCACTCGTCTTGCTCTATTTAGGAATCTGTTTCACATTTTCGATGTTTCTCATTATATATCGATGAACTGCAACCTAAACCACTTGGCCTTTTGTTCATCCCCCAATTTTTAGTCGTTCATTATCAATCCACATACTTTCAATGTTTCATTTCCAATAATAATCTAGATTTCTTATCAATTAGTCAAAGCGTTCAAAGTTTCATTTATTATCATGACAGAATTAGACAAAGTAGGTTTACAAGTAAGAAAATCTTTCCTGTGGATGTACAGTTATAGACTCACGTACTCATTGAAAAGCTTCCCGTGACGAACTATCATAGGGAATAACTTGGATACAGTGAAACGTCACTTGGGCGAACATTCGCCGAAGAAGACACAAATTGTGGTACATTTTCACTAATTCCTTACCGGCACTTTATTGCTCGAAATATCGACAGTCGGTATTTCACTTATTTTGAGCCGTACAATAAGTTGAGCGTACTTGGTGAACTTTCTTGGGGAATCACTGTTCGTCCAAGAAAAGAAATGTTCTCATCAAAATAATTACTCTATTTGTCTAATAAAGGTTTTGCCTGATGGAATGTACGTATAAGAAGTTCGAGGAATTAGAAAGTACCCGGTCGCGGAGGTTTTACTATATATAGTGAGAATATAAATATACAAAAACCGTTTATAGACCCTTTGGCGTACGTTGGTGTACAAAAAATTATCTGTAATAAGTGTATATAAAAAAAAAACCTCATTTTTACAGTTTAAATGATAAAGTGCAACATTTGTTATTAGGATCACAACATAACACTTCAAATTGCTACAGGATTTATCCTGAAAAAAATCCTCAATTAGTTTGCATTGTACTCACAATACAAAAGTGATAAGAGAAATTTAATAAAGATAACGGAATCGTTAATTCGGAAGATGTTCTTTTCAATATCAATTTTATCGCATCGATCCGTCAATAATAATAATAAATTAGTATATAAAATTTCAACAATAAAACAATAAAAATTAGTTAATTCTTCTATTGCTGTCCAAAAAACGAAAGAAAATGATAATAATATGTTATTTGAATTTCTTTTTTCATAACTTAATCTCCGGAGTATTTTATTTAGAATATTCCCAATTCACTTCTAGATTCCTTTATCGTCGAAAACAGTTTGTTCGCTTCATTGGTATGTGATTTTACTAAACTATATACGATTTATTTCGAATTCCGATATTTCATGGGCACATTTTTCGATTTCCGTTTTGTTACATTTTTTTTTTTGTCTTCTTTCGCTTCGTATATCTTTATCCCAAACTATCTTGACTATACATATATAGGTATAAATCATATGGAACAATTCACTTTCACCCTTCAAAAAAATATTTTAACTATTTCATCACGTATATACTTACCAAAGATAATATATTCGGAATCGGAATGATTGAGTAATTTTTTTTATATTAGAAAATTGATTATAAAGAGAATTATTCAACAAAAAAACTTCCGTATGCTAGTGACACATCGTGCTCAAATATTATAATGGAAATGGAATACAACATGCGTATATTGAAATTTCAACGATGATTCTATAAATGAAGTTCTGCTATGTATGCTTCAGTGTTCTGATAAGTGTCACTAGGATCCCTCCAAAATTTGTCATTGTGCCAGATGCTTATTTGAACGGATCATTTCCAGATTAATACAATGTTAACAACAAACAATATATACCAAAATCTTAATGGTCGATAACAATAATAGCGTCACAAAAAAATTGAATGACTGAAAATTATCTCTGAAAAAGAAAGTTGAGCATTTTGTAACGGACGACCTAGATATTCGGGACAGGTATTCAAATCTAGACTCATCTAAATAATTTCTATCATTACACACGTTTTATATATAGACGTATATAACAAGTGTATCACGTCAATTCTCTTCGCTGTCAGCGATAAATTGGATAGTGTAAGGTCATATAGCTTAGTTCATACGTAATTAAATTGGACATTTGTCGATCTATTCTCTAAACAAAAAGAGAATCTATAATATAGTGATTGAAATAAACTGCCAACCGGCTACGCTAACAAAGTTGCTGCTAACTGCGTGATACACTCGTTATATTTTCATTTTTGAATGTGTGTATTCTTCAAGTCGGTTATTAATAGTTTTGGTTATACATGTTCATATTTTTGTCGCGATTTCCATCAGCGTAATAGGTCTACTTAATTATTGTTTGAGAAAAAATACTCATATTTTCTGTATAAATTTAAATCTCGAATTGTGACACCTATACCTATCGAATATTAAGTAATTCTGTTATACAGAGAGGAAAAAAATCAATAGACTTGTATGTATGTATGTATCACGGTAGTAATGTCAATGACAACTGGGACCTAACACATCTGTGCGATCAAAATCAGAATAGAACGCGAACAAGATTAGTCTTTATAAAATGGAAAAGAATCCTTTATATAGCCACAATTTTTATGTGCTTTAATAAGGCTTGGGTTCTAATTGGAGCTATATACTCCAACATTTGGCAGCCTTCAAAATGTGAGCGATAGGCGTCTTTTTTTCACCTGTAACTAGTCAGGACTCAACGTGGCTGCCCTATTTTTATTAAATATTTGTTATCACTATAGAATTACCCGATTATCGTTAATTTTGGATGATGAGCTAGGCTAGCTAGCTATACTAGTTAAGGACTGGGTACCGATTGCTCTATATACTATGTTTTAGAAAAATATCAAGTACCTATACGAATTTCATTATTTTAAGATACCATATAAGTAATTGTGGACAAGAGACAATACCATTAGAACTAATATATAATGATTATTACTATTATTCTTGGTTGCATTACAATCGAATCCACTTGTCTAGCTTTTCCATTAT
>JAZBGX010001525.1:0-12095 GCA_037414775.1 Zonitis immaculata
TACCATACCAAGTAATGTACTTAATGAAATTTATATCGTTGATATTTTCATACAAATAAAGGAAGAATGTCGAGTAGGCTTAATTTATTTATTGTCTAGTTTTAAAACAATAGCCTAATATCACTTAACATTGGCGCATAACGTTGAGAATATATACCTTTATGTATACAGCGTGTCCCGAAACTAGGGTGCAATATAGAGCTGATATTATTATCCAAAACTTAAAAGTTATTCAACCTGAACTAGAAAGAGAATGCTGGAATAAGTATTGGACATGGAAGGTGGCTAGAAGAATGGGAAACAAGTATTCAAATATAAAATATGAGATGGCAGATCTGGCACTCTTTCCAAAATCCGGCTCAGATAAATCCTTGTGTACTTAGAACTAGAGCCTCGATTCGCTCGGACGCTACCTGCAACATTCGTTCACCTGTGCCACTGTAGCGACTGATTCTAGAACTAATCCATACCAGAATTACGCACTTTTCGAACTTATATCATAAATTGAGCTTTATTTTGTTATTCAATTTGTGATAATATTTCTAGTATCATCGTGCAAATTTCTCAAATATAAAACAAACTATAGTTTATACGATAGCAAAAGGAGCAAGTACTGATATCGCAAAAATTATGTCGCTCTGTTTAATAGCCTGGTATCGGATAATCTTTTCCGTAATATGTTATCAATTCATTCCTGAAGAAAAAAATTGTATTTGAAAAGAAACGAATTAATTAAAAAAAATTAAAGATGATATATGCGAGATAACCGGAAGTGAGGCCGAGATGAGAATATTTTGGTTAAATTCATAATTGTACATACATAAATTGCCAGATTTAGTCTGTGATTGCGATTACTGTAAAATGTAATAAACGATTAATTAACGATTGTCGAGGCACACCCTGTATAATTATTTGAAATAATGAAATTTTTATAATAATGGGAAAAAATGGTAATTTTCTAATTGTGATGTTTATATTTGATAATAATAATTCATGACAGGAATTGTCATAAATTTCAATGTATTCTCTTTAAATTGTGACTTTATAACGAAGCCCGATTTTAATCTTGATCGCTAAATGTCAACAACAACACGCCTAATTACATCATCATACATATAAATTTCATTATTATTATTATTATTATTATTATATCGTAACTAATTTATTTTAATTGAGTTATATATTTTATATAAAGTTGAAGGATTTGAAATTTTTTAGGAGTCGCGATGATATTATAATGATTGTAATAATGATTAAGATATGGTTAGGTGGTGAGGTGGAGTAAAGGGTGGTACGGTCAAGTTTTATAACAATAGATTAGTTGATGCGCGGGTGTAAATTCCAATCACCGAAATTCCACAGGGCAATTGATTTTATTTCAACAAAGGAACGAAAATCGAATAAGAGTAAAAAAAAATAATAATAAAAATCAGAGTGGATGGTGTATAACCATAAAACAATAGACACCCACGATGTTCGGTTTGTATGACGGTCGGGCCATATAAAAATAACGCACACATACAAACATACACACAGGTGCGTTCTTCTATCAGAGCAACAGAATCCTTTTACTTGTAGAGAATCCATTGCAAGCAAGTCTTCTCAATATGTTCCTCCACTCTCTCTCCTATATGCATATACATCTGGTATAAGAACGGGGCCCCGTAGGTGTAGTAAATAGTCTCTTGCTTGAATTCAAATCCGGCATTTTTTTTGTACGTTTTTGTATTTGATCTTCATTGTGTGAGGACATTAGCTCGAGATGGTATCAGCCCGACTTGTGGGTTTGATATTAATTTAGTACTTTAGCCCGCGATCTTTGCAGACACCCATTGTGTTTCGTTGTTGGTATAAGACTTTTTTAAAAACTATACAATTTAAATTAAAATCGGAATAGATAAATCCAATAAAACGCCAATATACATCTATACATAAGGGTTATAGATATATATGTATATAATATACAATACGTGTTTGATGGAATGTAGAGTAATCGTTGGCGTCAACTTTTCTAGCAAGAGTCTGGGGCCGTTTTTACTGGACAAAAGACCTATTGGCCTGGAAGAAGCAACTTTGATCTTGAAACGAAATTGCAATTTTCAAACGGTCACCGCAACAACGGCATCAACCCGAATATTATATTGAAAGGCTATTATTGGGATATTTAATTCCGTATTTTCTATCTTATATCTTTTCTTTTGTGGAAATTGATAAGAAAACATGCACGCTCCTGGAATTTTCACATTTTATCAATCTATATATATATATATATATATATATATATATATCCACAATATACTTATATGGGTTGTCCTGAAATTTATGTACCCAGATCCATTCCTTCACTCTTCAATAACACGATTTTTGAGATGCTTGCTGTTTGCTTTGTTTATGCCACAATATTTTACTGGACCTAAATAATTTCGAGTAATTTATTGACCGCAATGCTGTGACGCCCTGTATATTAAATATATTTATTGATTTGTTTCTTCTTTTTTATTTAGTCCGCTATACAAAAATTCTGATCCGGACGTGATATAGCCAAATCTAATATCTTCAACTCTAACTACTTTGCCAATTTTCTTAACGACCCTATTTTCTTAATATACCTATATTGTTATCATTGTCTAACAAAATATAGTATATATCTAACATTTTCTTATATCATTACTAATATCTTGTATACAATATATATAGATATATATATAGCATCCTTAATAAGTGAACTTTTCCACATTTCTCTTTTGTAATTTAACTTTTGTCTCAGTCCCAACAGTTTGCCTTCATCAGTTACAGTCTGGCAAACACAAGTACCAACTTTAACCAAACTAATTGTCGACAATAGATTGATAAGAGTTTTCTCATATCACACTTGAAATATTACAAGATAACAATAAAAGTTTCATTCCATATATAGTTAGTTATATATATAAAACATTATTTGGAGTTTGATCCTAAAATTGATCCTACTTCTTGTATTAAAATTGATACTCAAACTCAAAGATTCCTAAATGAATATTTGTCCATTTAATAGACAATCAACATCAGGATTGGGAAGTTTATAGAATGGTCCATAATTACAAACGAAAAAACAACATCAATGAACCCATATATCATTCGAAGATAGAAAAAAGCATAAACAAATTCCAAACACACCAAGAAAATTTGGAAAATTTCCAATAAAAAACTATCAGAGCATATTCTATGGAAATATCGATCCTAATCTCAATCTCGATCCAATTCTTAGTTTAATTACAAATAATCCAGTTAGGCAACTGCGCCTTGAAAGTTGACGAGCGAAAGCAAAACTGAACGTGGACTAATTTAATAAATAAAATACTTGCTATGGGAACTTACAAAAATAAGCCACCGCCAACAATAATCTTATTTTTTCATTTTTATAATTTCTATTGTTACATTGATTGAAGATTCGCCTGCGAAATTGTGATTCACCAACATGATTTCAATAATTAATTAATCATTGAATAATAATAATATTAATACGAGTATTGTTGATAATCAATCGAATTCTGGCCAACAAAGTATTTGTTGATATTACAGTTATTATATAGTTAATTATTATAGTTGAATGTTCTAATAAATGCGAATTTCTAATCGATGCCGTTTTATGGAACATTTGATCCTGTCATATACCTATAAATATAAATAATGGAACTCTACAGGTATAATAATGAGCTTAACAAACTTAATATGCATAACTGATTATGTGGTGGAATGCATCATTGATAGGTGAAGAGAGGGGAGGGCAGACGAAACGATATTGCTGTCACACCTCAAGGAATTCCAAAGCGGAGCGGACACAATAGCATTGAAGTTGGTCCGCTATTGAGCCATGAGATGAACGAACATTTCATTTATATATACATACATACATACATACATACCTACCGGGTGTCCCAGTCATCTGTAATCGGTCCATAACTTTTTTTCTATTCGATATATTGAAATGTTGCTTTCGCCATCCCACAGATGTAATAATACTGCACATACTAAAAATATTTCCATTGTATACGGGCTGTTCCAAAATAGTGTAATGAACTGAAGTTATCTTTTTTTTAAATAGAATGTTATATTTATCAGTTTATTATTGAATTCTACATGAAAAAATAATGGTACTTTGTATACATGAAAATGGTTCCATCATTCTTCAATCCGGAGTTATCCAACATTTTGTTGAGATAAAGAGTAATATTTTAAAAATCACTACGAGGTAGCTCATCAATATTTACCGATAAATTTACCACAGAAAATCTCAAAATAACTTTTAGTTCCAGCAGATAACCAAGTATCAGTCCAGGTGATGAATTACTCACAGGATGTGCTGAAACGCAAGAAGTTGAGTAACTCATTTTTTTCAAATAGAACGCCCTATATTTGACCACATATGTTGATAGCATTTTTGACAAGCTCTCCACTGATATAAAGTTTGTATGGCAATGAAACAATTCTGTGAAGTCTCTTCATAAATATCCAAAATTTACCATACAAAATTTATATCAGTGGAAAGCTCGTCAAAAATGCTATCAAAATGTGTGGTCAAATATAGGACGTTCTATTTGAAAAAAATGAGTTATTCAACTTCTTGCGACTCAGTACACCCTGTAAGTAATTGTTAACTTGTATCAAAAATCATACACTTACTGAAACTACAAGTGATTCTGAAACTTTATGTAGTAAGATCGTTGCAAAATCTCAATGGGTTACCATGTAGTGATTTTTCAAATATTGCTCTTTTCCTCAACATAAATTGAATAACTCCGGATTGAAGAATGATAGACCCCTAACCATTTATACAAAGTCTCATTATTTTTTCACCATAAATCCAATTATGTATAAATATAATTGGCATTCTATTTAAAAACACATAACTTTGGTTCATTACACTAATTTGGGGCAGCCTGTATACAATGCAAATATTTTTAGGATGTGTAATATATTTACGCCTGTTATGGACCGATTACAGATGACTGGGACACCCGGTATATAGATATATATTTATATATACATACCATCGTACGACAAAAACATTAATAAACCAAAAACGATATATATGTATAGTTTTTTTTCTTATTATTCTTATTCTATTTTTCCATGTTGATATTCGAAAATAGCAAATTCGTGCTCCAACATTAGACTTTCAGTTTAGACGAAAACGAAATAACAAATAGAAAAAAACAAATTGTAAACTACAGGTGCTTCATTTTCCATATAGCTCCATCACTCTATGTCTGTCACAATTGATATTTATGTTGTCAACATTGCAATCTTTCATATACAAAATGTCCATTCATAAAGACCTGTCATTGGTTATTATTATCTATATGGAATCGATTGGATTGAGGGAAGATACACATAATTATAAGGATAATAGGAAGTCCTAACGAATTATCCAAGAGTATTTTTCTCATACATAATTTAAGTTTATCGAATAATTTTGATAGTGTACGGAGCCGACTGATTGGACGATAAGATGAATCAACTTTGTTTATATGGACTTCCCTAGCTCAGGCACCATCATAATTTGGAAGTATTTCCATAAGTACCTATACAATAATAAGACAGGGCTTTTCGCTCAAGATTATTAATTTCAAGTTTTACTACTTTGGCTGAAAATGGCTTAATGGGTAAGGACATTTGGCAGGCAACTTCAAGAAAACTTGTGATGTCGCTATCAAAATCACTGTAAGCAGACTACTTGATCTATATATGCTGCAGACACTCCAGCTTCCTTACTGTTTTCTGCTGATTAGCCGATGTGCTTTTGTGCTTTTGTTGTATAGTTTTCTGTTGTACAATAATCCATTTTCTTCATTTTATTTTCTATAACTCACAATGATGTTAACTTAAAAAAAAAAGTCAATTTAATGTTGCTCATATAATTTGAATATATTAGATTGGAGATGCTTCATGGAATCTGATAAATTGTATGGAAGAGATTGATAAACCTTAAAGAGCTGCAAATACGAAAATTTCTGAAGATTTATGGAAAATTGGGCCCTTTCACTGAAAAGAACACAAAATAAAACAGTGCATCCGATCGGAAAGAGTGAAGAGTACCTAGCATATTTGCTTAGGAATTTACAGGCTCCTATAATGAAAATTGAAGTTACCGATGTGCAAAAGTAAAAGTTATAGCAACCACACCTTCAAATCGAGACAGCCTCAATAATATTATAGAATCGATTACAGCAACCAATAAAGCATCAAGTGCTAACCTAGTACGAACTTCCATAATTTGAAAATACAAAAGACCAGACCGGGTTGCCTATTTGAAAATTGTATGGTAATTAAGTAGTTTCTGCTATCTCAGCTTATAAGTGTACGTCTATAGACAGTGACAACGACTTTAGTAAATATGCGTAATCGTGACACAATTTGTATATCTTTAGACAGACGATGGGACGTAATTTACTATAAAACGTTTATTTGGGATGCAATTCACATTTTCCGATTTCGGAATTAATAAATAGTTACGACTTCGTATTTTTTAGTCTGAAATTTCAATTTTAGCAATCTAATATTAATAATTATAAGCCTAATGTGTTCTAATCATGATAATTTTATCTCAACCGATAGTTTGTAGTAGAGGCAAAATAATTTTTGCTGATCCAACAACATGTGCCTTTTCAATTGAAACAATCTATTTATGTATATGGTCGTATTGTAATATATTTTTGAACTACCCCATTCAATTTAATTGTAATTGTAGTAGTGAGGATTGTATTATTGGTCTCGGTTACTATTTAATAACAACTCTATCTTGTCGATTGTGTTAAGGTGTGGCGGATTATTTCATTGTCAAAAGTGGGCGTTTTAGTCTGGATATCAATTTAATGTGAAGTGTAAATTTTCCTTATATAGGACTACAAACTATATAGGATGACCGACAACTAAAATAATAATAAAAATAATATTAGGTACTCAATTATAAGTTACATTTGAAATCAGGTATTATACCTAATATTTTAAAAATTTGAACATATAGTTTTGTTAGGAAACATCAATGAGTGGGCTCGAAAATTGTGCCATGTTTCTCATACAGATGCCTATCATTAATAATAACAAATATGATCTTCATTATCATATTAAGCACCAAGTATATGTCGCACCTGTCCAAATATTAATAGACCTATATTTATTAAATATATGCTGTAACAACAACAACAACCAAAATAATAATAGTAATAAAATAGAATAAAATTTATTTATCAATGAGACTACATAAACATTTTTACTATTTTCCTTATCAACAGGAATTACTATCAATTAATGCTAAAAAATTGAAAATTTCGAAATTTAAATAATTAACATCTTATCTAACTTGTAAATGAGTAGTGCCTTGTTAAATTATTCGAAAATCGTAAGATATGAATAATTTCATACACCACCACCACCACCACCACCACTACCACCCCCCCTACTGTGATAATTTATTATTATTTTATCATTGCGTGACTGTCATTGATTATTAGAACAATTATCGTACCCTGTAACAATTTGCATTAATAATTGTGACAAGAATGCTCACCCTTCTATTTAAAACACTGATCGATTCTTCAACACTTACACCCTATTAATTAAATGATAATATTCTAAGGACAAAAAAAAACTATATATATATATATATATATATATATATATAAAAATTGTCTATTCAGATGTTTTTGTTTTTTTTCTTTTCTTTTCACGAAAAAAAGAAGGTATTGAATAGAAATTCTTTTGTCATTTATTAAAATTTTATGTTAATTTTTATTAAATCTACATAAATATTTATGTGGGCGCAAAGTAGCACCTTTATTTGACATTATATTTTAAATTAATTAAACACAGCTTCAAGTAAAGATTGTATCTTCAGTTAATTTTATTATTATTATTTACACAAACTTTACAATATGTATATATATGTATAGTCTATTCACTGGTTGATTAACATTGAGATTTGACAGCAAAAATTAAATATAACCAACTAGGATTTTGACAGATCATTTTATTCTATTCAATCGATTGCATTTCGAATGTTGTCAATATTTTAAACAGTGCCGTAACAAGAGCGTGGCGAAAGAGACACCCGCCACGGGAGCACTTGAGTTTAGGGCACAGATTGAAGGATATACCGACCCAATTGAGAGTAGTCTTTGTCTTTTACAAGAAGAACCGTCCTTGATTTATCTTAATATGGGACAAGTAAATGGCACACTCCAGTGTAAATAGTACAATTTGGCAACTAACTAACTAACAGGCGGTTCTTTAGACACGTTGCTCTCTAAGGCTTGCATATACGTCCGTTCTATAAAAAGCCACTATCCTGGCCGTTTTACGTCTCCTGAACAACTCGTCAATATCTAATTAGATTGATACAGACGCTCTATTCCTTATACTACTAGTATCTCATGAGTCAACTAACAATAAGTTTGTGCTGTTACTAAACGGACTTATAATACCGAGCATCTCATAGATGGATAGGAAATTTTTGATTTTCTCCTCAACTTGTTCCATATTTCGAGGATTCCAACATTGTATATTTATTGGAACAACAATTTGAATTATAGTGCTGCATTATTGGCTTTAACGTCTTTGGTCTCAAGGAACTACTAATATTATTGCTCAACTGTAGGATTTACACAAAACTAGATTGTGCCACATAATTTTTGAGAGTACGAGGTGATTACATCAGTGACATTTGTAGGAGGCGTTATATTGAAATTATTTTTCTGGTCAGTATTGAGTCACGTCAAGGCGCAAGTTAGACACTTGCCACGGGCGGTTTGTTGCCCGTTACGGCACTTAATATTTTCGTAAACCATCTGATCTATGCCACTAAAAGTTACTGTAATACCAACATTAGAAGTGCGACATAATTAGATTTTGTAAGATTAAGTTAAGAATTTCACCGCCTCATTTTTTTTTGTACAATTTCTCCTCATTCAAATCATTCGATAAAAATAGTAAGTATAGGTCACTCGAAATTGAAAGGATTCTGTAAAGTTATCTATTGGTTATTTGATTTCACAGGTTTAGAATGAGAGTCAATTATTATACTTGAAGATTGGACCATCATGAGCTCAGGTCAGTAGTGTCTTGTCAAATCTATTTCACACTTGTCCACCCATCTGGTAATATAGACGAGGAACAGATAATCCAGCCCAAATCCTTGCGATTCCGTATATGCTATACTAGCTATTTTTATAAATCTAGACGCAAATCAATTCTCGAACGCGCTCTTTACTATTGTGCATCGAAGTAATTCAGGAGCAGTTCTAGACTACTTCTCATATTGGCGCATGCGTATAGATCCGTTCTGAATTTGTTCAGGGTTTGCTCAGCGCAAACAGTAAATACATCTAGTATCTAGTGCCAACTTAAGGGGATGAAATTTCTAGATTTTAGAGACATTATTGAAAAAAAAGAGGAGAAATTATGGAATTACTCATTTTTCCGTATCACTCACTGATACTGATACTGGTACTATAGAATTAGAACATTCATTTTGTTAGATTTTCTCTCTCTGTCAATTGATTTCGTTTTAACGTGGTGCTTATTTTTTTGTTACAATTTGTACTATTGAAAGAAACACATCTATTACCAACATCACAGTATCAAACGTACTAAGATTTAAATCATAAAATAGGGAATTCCAATAAAAAAATTCTTTTGAGTAGAAGAATTGTTTGTTTCTTTTTAAATATATTAAAAATAGCTAAAATCGTAGCTGGTAGAGCTGCCAACTTGATGGACGTGACATTTCTAGAATCTGGATATAGTGACATGAGAAACTTTAGCGCTTCAAGTTTGCCAATTTCTATCCTCTAAAATTTGGAACTGTTGAAGGAAAGATAAGAGTTAGTAGAAGTTGTCTGACACTCTCAGAGAGGTGTAGGCACTACCAACCTAATGTATACAAAATTTCTAGATTATCTAAGCGAGTGAATGGATTGTAAAGTTGTGGTAATTTGATTGGAATTCCGTTGAATATAAATTCGACTTAAGATTCATCGAATGTTTTAAATAAATAAATAAATAAATGACGAAATAATAATAATAATAATAAAAATAAATATTAATTAAAATTTATGCAAATGGTTTTTATATCCTGTCAAATATTATTTTCGATATAATGTAAGTTGTTTTTTTTTCTTTTCCCAAAACTAATTTGGGTATATCTAACAAATAAAAATGACATCGTTAGATAGTGGGCCACGCCTATATAAAATACCTCCCACATTTTAGTGGACACTATTCACTTGTGCCATTGTAGTCCACAATCTTACATTATTAACAATAGCCCGACGGGGTATCTTATACAAAATACATAAATACATTGAATTCATTATATATACATATATCTCGTACAGTTGTACAATTTATATAAATATAAAACTATGTATATATGTTATGAGAAGATCGATATGGCCGATTGGGACGTACCTTAACGAGCTAATCAATAGATCACGGCTGGTCCTCGATCATTTATCATCTTTCTTAAAGAGATTTGTAATAAGAATCTTTTGGATCGTTTTTCGATTTCGTTGTTTGTTTGTTTTTTTTATTTTTTATTATTATTATTTTCGTTAAATGAAAAACAGGAGAAAAGAAAGAAAGTGTCACAGGTGACTATTAAATCTCACCGTCACTTTATTAATTTCGTATTGATTTTGAAATGGTCGATTCTCTCTATAGGTGGCCCAACATGATAGGGCTCTAATTGATGACCAACTATTAATTCTTACCAACACGCAATTGACAGATATAACCACCATTGATTTATTCATATTATTCGAAAAATACAATAAATTTATATTTAAATTCAATTAAACAGATCGACACTCGATATACCACGTAAAGATTGTGTCATTTAAACAACAATAAAAAATAAATAAAATAAAACAGGACTCCGTACTATAGGGGATCGTCTTCAGCCAAGTCGCGTACAAAAGTTCGATTATCCCATTTCCGATGTCCGCGACTGTGACAAAGCTACAATTAGAGCCTTAATGGGGCGTTATTCTTTTTTTTTCTGTTTGGTCCCACCTACATATATCGACATTCGAACAACGTACGAAAATTTGCTCCTATTATCACCACTTTCATAGATGATCGCTTCACAATTGAAAGATTCAAATTATATAATTTATCATAACCTACGTTCATTATTATTTTTTATTTGTTTATTTATAGGAAGAATTCTTCGTCCAGTAGTCGTATTATTATAGTTTTTTTTTTATGAATATTATTTTCATTTTTAGTAATTTATTGTAGAAAATATGAGCCGAGTGGAGGCAAAAGTGTCATAAACATCCTTTTAATGACGACTAGTTTATTTGTAATTTATTTGAATTTTATTTTAATGTGTGAAATTTTATTACAATGTTTTATAATCATACTTTAATAAGGCTTTTAATGCTTTTAGAAGCTACAACACAAATTACCACAGCATACGGTCACCTCCGGAACCACATTTTTTCATCTCTCTTATAAAAAAAAAAAACAACAACACACACACACAGCCTCAATTCTATTGAATTAATATCGCAGGACCGGCTTACGCACAATTAATAGCCCAAGCTTTATCCTGTCATGTGATTCATTGGTTAGAAATTTGAAAATATTGACAATTCAGTTGAATCAACACTAAAATTTGAACCAGAGAATCCCGACTGACAATTGAGCACCCCAGGTTCAAATCTAGGTCAAGACAATGAGATTGCCCATTGAATTATTTTGTTTTTTTTTTATTAATAATCAATTTAAATTGAATTATATATGTATATATATTATGGTTGATTGCAGCGCTATAGGTTACAGAGATAAGAGGGCAAATCGAGAATTGAAGCGCACCTCCAATGACTGACAGGTTTGTCTGTATCGATACCAGGGGGGCGAATTCTAACCAGCCTGGACACCTGGGGCCGCTTCGATAACATCTATCGTTTATAATTAATTGTGTTTTTATATTTTGTTTAATCATTCTATTAGAAACGATCTTGGCTTGATACAAGATGATGAATATATAATGAAATAAATTCGAAAAAAAAAACCGATAGACAAGCATAAAAATAACAATGGTAGTGTACATT